>VYZR01008232.1:10327-32437 GCA_013400675.1 Oxylabes madagascariensis
AAGAAGATACTTGCTTCCACATGTTTTCCTTCCCTGCTGTTAACTGACCATCATCTTTGACTCAATCTTCCCAGGTCAGCTGTATCTAGAGATTGCTGATTATTTTCTTGCAGCACCTCTAAAACAGGTGCTCTCTTTCCATAAGTTAAAGCTTGAAGCAAGGGTTTAATTTCATATCCTTATCCACAGTTTCCTGATGTGGTCTTTCCCTTTTCATTTATTCTTTCTTGCTCTGAAAATTATTTTCTAGGCCTAATACTTTTATTGTATCATTTTGTCTCTGCATTCCTTAGCTGGCACTGGCTTCCCACTTTTATCAAACACAAACTACTGATCTTTTTCAACTTCTTCCATGGACTCTCCATGTTCCACACCACCTCTCTTTCATTACAGACTCATAAGCCCTCATCTCTTCTTGACCCATTTATTAAAATTTAGGACAGCCTTCACATTTTATTTTTCACATCTGAAACTTCTAAAAAGTCTTTGCAAAAGGGTTTTTTTAAATCCAGGATAACATAGTACATATATTTGCTATTCTACCACAGCTACCTGCACATGGAAAAGTTTCTGTCAGCTGGGAATAATCTAAATGCTACTGCAAAGGATTTTAATTTGAAAATTAGCAAAAATACTATTGAAGAGTGAAATGTGAAGAGTATACAATTTGAATTATATTCAGATGTAATATGAGAGATGAAGACTAATGTTACTGTGGCAAAAAGGGAGCAGAATCAGAAACCACAACATGAATAAAAAGCACAGTGCATTAATACCAATCACGGTGGACTGAATATGAGTACAGGACAAGCACTTCCTCAACTGCTTTGCCGAAGTACAGCCATAAACTACCCCTTGTCCAAGAAGTCTTGGACAAAACTGTTTAAGAGCTTGAAGGTTTTTGTTAAGCCTGTTTGAGACAGTAATCTCCTTACTTTCAGAGAAACATGATCAGCCAAAGATCTTTCATGCTTATTGTATTTTTAGAGCAGAAGGAACAGTTTTTTCAAACCAAGCTATATTATTTGAAATACTTTGTTCAAAAATTTTACCCCAAAGCCATGTCCTGCCTTAATGCAACAAACTCTTCAAACTGCCATCATGGACATAGCTAGTACACAGGAACCCTCACCCTCAGGAACATGAAAGACCAATAAGGCATGTGATTCTGGCTGGCATACCTAAGCTGTTGAATGATTTTAATTTCTGTTGCTGGGTCAAAGCTTGTTTTTCCTTATTCTCACAGAAAGCTCTCTTGTGGTCAGCAGATGGCTGTATCATTGTGCAAGAGTACTATTTTTTGTTGACAAATGGCCACTCAATCTTTCATATGAGGGAAATATGACAGCATTTAATATATTATTTATAACCATAGTCTAAAAATAATACAACTGTATATTCCACTAGTGCAGTGTAGAAACATGAGTTACTCAATAAAAAAAGGAAGTGAGAATTCACTGCCTTCTCCTAAAATTTAAAAAAAAAAAAAAAAAGCGCTACCAGAGGAAGCACAATGCTATTGTCAAGTTCCTCTTTTAAACATTATTGATTCTATTAAATTCAAATAGAGCTCATATTTAACTTGTATTCTATGAAAGAACTATATTGCCAACTTCATCTGGAAAACACAGATTACTAGTTCTATCCCAGTAAACCTTTCATTTTCTTATGCTCTTGTGAATCAAGTGAGATGCTTCTTGAGTAAAAGGGATACAATTTGCCACAGTTGGGTTATTGTAATTTCTTTGCACAGTGGAAGGAGAGTCTCACCTTGACTCTTGCTTGACTTGTGGACATTTGGTTACAGACCAGCACCAACTATAGGCCATAGAAAGCTGAAGAAGAAGAGAAGATAGAAAGCTCAAAGTCTCCAAATTCTTAATAGTAATATTCAGCGCTCAACTGTAGGTTACCTGAACAGGATAAATACTACCCTTCAGAAAATCTGTAATTTTATGGAGGCAATTTTTAATGAACAATATGAAAATAACAAGTTCCTTGGCTATCTTATTTATCAGCAGCCATGTAAAGCTGAGACCACTGCTGCAGTGTGTTAAGCTCTAGCATGTAACTTTTCTCTCAGGATTCATCATACCAGACTGTGGTAGGGTGGAAACTAAAGAATATTTATTTGGTTAAAGATTGTCCTGTATCTCACACAAATCTAACATAATCTGAGTTGGGCAAGACAGGTCGAAGCTGTCACGGTATGACAAAACTCTTAGCCTTATATATTTGCATTACATGTACTTTTTCTGTAGACTCAGCTTGCACTTCTATGACACCACTTGGTCTGGCTCACTGGGACCTACCAGGAAGGATTGACTGTGTAGACAAATTCCAGCTGTGAATTTCAGATGCATGAGCTAATTTCATATGCACCTCCCTTTGAGGTGGGGCTAGAAGATGAAACTCTTAAAATAGTTTCCCACAGTTGCTTCCATATTTAAGACATGGTCTGAAAGCAAGTTCTGCTTTCTAGCTTCCCCCCTTATGAGCAGTAAGTGCCACACACTTAAAATGTATTCTGCAGGTGCTATCAGGAACTTTGCGGTAAAAATCATTCTGATGACTATTTCTGAAGGTTTCCACCTGTTTCTTCCAGTGTTTACATGGATGGGAAACAAGTGATTATGCAAAAACTCTACTTTGCACTTCTTCACACCAGCAAAAAAATACAGGTAGTTTATAGTGCTGCTTTCCTCATACTATCCCTCGCTCTATATGCATATTACATCTGGACAAATGTTACATGCTACACATATGCTCTAAGTGACAGACACAGCAGAAAACTTTGCAGCCTAATACTGATATGCAGCTACAGAAAATCAAATGTGTGTGCAAAAAGATGTAACCTTGCATTTGTACTTAAAAAATACCCGCTGAGAGGGAAAGAAGAATAAATGCATATTCAGATTTTGGGAATACTTTATGACAATCAAAAAAATGCTGACAATTATCTCCTTAAAGAGTTCTGTAATCACTGTGAAAATAATGAATGGCTGCGAAGTGGGCAGGGGGTGGAACAAGTTTATTTTGAACCCTGAACAACAGAAAAAAAAAAAAATCTCAAAATAAAGTTGTGTAGTTGCTTGCAACTACTATTGTGTTGGCAAAAGAAGACTATTAAGTGTTCCAAAGGATTTCCCTGGGCCTTCAGGCAATGGGGAAAGTTTTAAAATTCATGTGAATGTAATGAAACAGTCAACATGTAGTAAATAAAGGAGAACATTTAAACTTTATTTTTAAAAAGGTGCAAGTTTTAACTGGTATGACCAGAGGACCAATTTCCGTGCTTGCTCTCACACAAGCTAACACATTCACCTTTGAATTGATGAAACTTCAAATGAACATTCTACCTGTACAAACCATGCTTACAACATTTTAACAATCAGGAAAGAAAAGTGCATAGGGAAATAAATCCCAGAGGAAAGAAGTGAATAAGGAAAGGGTTGAACAGCTTTAAATTAGTAAAATATATAATTAATTTCTTTCTATTAATAAAGTCAGATAATTTTATCTTCTTTTGTCTTCAAGTACCTCATATATTCATGTCAGTAAGAAGCTTCAAAACCTTACTTATATTATGCTTAGTTTGTCATACATGTGAAATCTAACATACAGCATTAATAAAATCAAATGCTCAGTTTAAAATGATACTTCTCATTAAACCAACTTTTGCACACATTGCTCTGAGCAATATCAAAAAGCCTATTTTGTAAAGCTGAAGAAATTATGTTAATAATAAATGCTGACATTTTTAAATGAAGACCCTCAGGTTACAATTTTCTAGCTAATAACAAGTATCATTCTGAACAAGTTAGATGAGATTTCAATATTCCATGTCACGACATATACAGGTTTCCTTTTAAGAGTACAACCTATTTAATTTATAATAAGATTAATAAAGCTAATAAACAAAATGTGTTACTCAGGCCTTTCCTGCCTCAGCTGCAATTTATGTTGGATGCTCAGCTCTCACAGTGAAGAAGGGGGCTGAATTGAACAGATGTCTACATGCAAAAATGGAAGTCATTGACTCAAGGCCCTACCATACACAGAGGAAAAAGAAAAATGGAAATCCATCTTAAAACTATGATGGTGGATAGAATTCTAGTAACTAAGCTTTGATCATAGACTTTTCAGAAGTACTTCTAATTTCCTGCAGTTAAAACTGTGAATTTGCCAGCTTCACTGCTAATATTTTCAGATTAAAACATCTTCAGCTTTTCATTCAAGCTGAGATATTGGTTTGTTTTGCTTTTGGTTTTCCACTGTAAGAACCAATGCTTTCTTCTTAAGAGTAATAGAGAAATAATTCTATTTTCAGTTCTGATTTGCTGAAAGATGTCTTCAAAAGGATGGAAGAGAAGATGGGCAGAAGGGTCATGATGCTCCTCAGCACACTGAGTTTTAGCTTCCTAATTTGCTATAATTTTAAAGAACTTTATATTATGTGCTTGTTCACTAGCTTCTGTACACAATGCAGTCGTACTTCAATTTGATTTACTGTGATTTTTTAAAATGCTGCTTTTGGTAATTTCTTCGATATAAGCTCTTAAATGAGAGCTTTCCATCTTTCTTGTAAGGAAGTTTTAGGATTTACAGGTCTTCTGTCGTATTGCACAATCACAAATGAATTTTTTAAAAAACCTCATCCTTAAATAGAATTAACACTTACTGGAAGAACAAAACTTGTCACTGCTACGTCCTTATACATATACTTTTTACTTTTGGCCTTGTAAGAAGATGCCAAACATTCTTCCAGAATGCTCTGACATTACAGTCTGATGTGGTGATGTGAGTCACTCCTTACTAATTGCAATCTCTTAAAGCCTTCTGGAAAAACAGTGTCTTGATGAAAGAACTTATCTGATGTACCCTAAAGGATCATCCAGTCATTGTACCAAAGATTTTCAGTATCTGCATCCTTGAAAAGAGGATACTCCAGCCTTTAGATATCACTTGCCGTAAACATATATTTTTATGTATTTGTAGCTTGTATCTATGCCTTTGTCCTCTATGATCAAAACTTCCATCCTTCCACCTGAAAGTTGTTTTGGTTGAATAAACACAAAACAAACAACCCTTTAAATTGCATTCTTTGTGTTTTGCTATGACAAAAGTTCTAATTAATGCACTGATTTCTTTTCCTCTTTTTTACTGTTGGCCAGGGCCACAATGACTTGGCAATATTTTACATATCTGCACCCTCTCCATTCATAACACTGAGGGCTATGGGCTGATCCTGCATTACTCTGGGCAGGCAAGATCTTAGCCTAGTGTCTAGTTTAAACTGTAGAGAAAATGAAGGTCAGTCTCTACAAAGGTCATTATTATCAGTGTATAAAGTCATCTCAATAAAATTCAAAGGACACATTTACGGTAAAATGTTGTGTTTTTTCCAGTGAACTGCTGATTTGCTGACACTAGAAATATATCTATTTGTTCCCTTTCAAAAACAGATGTTCTGCTTTAATTCTAAATTATCTGCTGCTTTATAGAAACGTACATTACTGGGACATGCAATCCAAAAGGACTGGGGAGGTTAATAAAGCTCTCCCCCTTCTTTCTCAGTGGAGGGTGTATAATGACAGCATATCTATCCAGTGATCTACTCACTCATGATAAGAAAAGGAAAAGAACGATTTCTAACAGCATGTGTTAGATCTTGAGTCATGCAACTGCCGAGAAACACCCAACTGTAACTTGGGTGGAGTGCATGTCTCCTCTTCCCATTAGAAAATTAAAAGCTTCTGGAGGAAAGCAGGCAGAATGTAGGGCTGGAATTCTGGGGAATGATTCTGCTGCACATTCATTTCATCTGACAGAAAACAAATTATGAAGTTTTACTTATTTCTGCCTCCTCTTCCCACAAACTTTGTTTCTCTCTAACATTAGAACACACACTGTTAATCAAGTCTGTATCTGCTGAAGCATTTCCCTCACCACATATCTTCCTTACGAAGACATGATGGCCTCCACCCATCCCACTGGAGCACAATCCTCATGCTCCTGAACACAGACCAAAAACTTTACAGATAGCACTCAAGATTTTCTGGGATTTCTGTTATTTTCTCTTTGCTTTCTAGAGGTGTGCTGTTCTTATCTTCACTGTTCCTCTTATAGGCAGTGCCAGGTGAGCTTTGGAGAGCTGCAAAGTACTGCCATTCAGCTCTCTCAGCCTTTTTCAGGATGCTTGAAGAGGACAGGAACAAATCTAGAGACAGAGCAAACAAAGGCTACTTTGTACAAGCAGAATAGATATTTCCTACATTATCTTAACAAATATATTGGTTATGTATTTAACAACAGCAAAATAAGTGTGAAACCACTAGTGTATTCAGTGTGACCATGTTACTGGCAGGTCACATATAGAAATGAAAATATACTTTCTGACAACAAAAGCACCATCCAATATTACTCCTTTAATACATGCAGAGTGTTCAGTGCTAAGAGCTGCTTTAAAAATTGACTTTGGGATAAATTTAAAAAAATAACTGCCAATGAATTTTTGTTCAAAGGTACATCTTTCCTTGGCACCATAATGATACCAAAAATCAAAAGGAGCAACTGCAAATAAAGTCAGCAAAGACAATATGCAGTATCCATGGAATCTCAGACTCCCAAGCTCTTCAACTAGGAACTGTTAAATTACTATGTGCATGATTTTACAAATGCTGTTTGCCAAATTTAGATGTATTTTCATGTGCCTGGCCAAAAGTGAAGCTCTGACCTCACCAAAGGCTCTGGTAGATTTGGGCCAGCTTGTCAGTGAAATAATTTGGGGTTTTTTAAATAACATGAGCAGAACAATGCACTATTCCCTAAATGCATTCTTAAATATGGCTGAGCTGTCTCAGCTGGAATTTTTCAAAGCAATTACCCCTTAAAGAATTGAAATATATTTGCTGTGCAAAACATGGTGGTAATTTAAAATGCTACCATCCTTCTGCTATAATTATTTTATCTCCAGCAGCGTTGGAGGAACAAAACGTGGGATTTTTTGGCTGCTTTGGGGCAAAATCTGTAATTTTAATACAAATTGCCTATAAATACAAGACTAAGCTGGACTACCTGGTGACTTCTCTAAACTGAAGTAACAGGGCAATGGTGACATCGTTAACTTTTTTCACTATACTTTACTGTCAGTGCTTTAGATATAGAAGAAAAAAAATCTGCTAAAAGCATTGTTTTGGCAAAGTTACAGGTACTGAGAACAGGATTTTAAATCAAGAGAGATTTCTATTTGCACATTGCTTACAGTACTCAAAATCTCTCTAATTTGGTGACATCAGCGCTTCCAAGGCTGCACTGAATTTTCTGACACTTGCTTTTTTAACTTCAGATGGAAACGTCGCAATTATTTTTTTCCTCCCCAACTTTTAATGAAATTTGACGTGTTATAAAATCATTCCTACTCCGTGAATAAAATCTAAGTACCCTTCAAGGCAGCCTTTTCTAAATGTACTAAGTGACAAAAAAAATGCCATGAGAACAGTTCGCTGCCTTGCACGTTATAGAAGATGTAGAGTCACTAAAGAGAGCGGGGAAAGAAACACAACTGTCGGAAAACCACAGAGCGCCTGACCGCGCTGCCCAGCCGAGAGCGCCCGGCCCGGCTGCGGCGGCCCAGGCGCGGCCGCGGGTGGCGAGCGCAGGGGAGGGGCCGGGTCGGGTCGCTCCGTGTGGCCGGNCGCCCGCCAAGGTAAAGCGGGCAGGGAGGGATCGGCCGGACCCCCGAGGGCTGCCGGCACCCGGCGGGGCGGGAGGGCTGCGGCGGGGCGCNGGGGGGACGCGGGCAGGGCAGGGCAGCGGGAGGCGAGCGCAGGGATGGGCTGGGTCGGGTCGCTCCGTGTGGCCGTGGGGACNAGCCCGGGCGGCGATCGGCGCGGCTGCGGTGGGAGTGCGGCAAACCCCGCGCGGTGGGAGCCCGCACACGGCCCCGCACACCGCGCTCCCCTCGGGACAGCGACCTTCGGCGGCACCGCGGGGTTTCGGTGCGGTGCTGGGTCCCGGTGATGGTTGTTCTCCTCGGCGGGGTTAAGCTGGGTCGGACCGTCCCTGTGCCCAGTCCCTGGGGGAAGCGAGTGGGGCGTCGATCGTTGCAAGGCAGGGGTGCCAAAGCTTCCCTGCAGCCTCACGAGGCCGGGGGGGATCCCGAGGGACGCGCAGTGCCCTGTTTTAGGATCAGCGTTAGGAAAGGGAAGGCAGGAGGGAGAAACTGCAGACCAATACACCGTGTGAACGCGCTAATCAGTTTTAAACTAAGCATGTAAGAACGTGGTGCGGTTGTGACCAAACATCCAGTACAGACTTCCAAGGAACACAGTTAACATCTCTCTGCTGGTGGTGTCTTTGGCCACGAGGTTTAGGGAAAACATCAAAATTTTAAGTGTTGCCTGACTCATAGAGCGTCCATCCCGCATGGTACCCTCAGCTGAATACCGCGGAGAAGTAACTGAAGTGCAATCTCCACAAGCTTGGGGTGGTTTTTCAATCCCTCGTGCACCAAAAAGAGACGTTATTTAATCCATTTATTATCAAACTGGGAAGAGGTGTCTGGTAGTGTCTTTTAGGCAGCATATGATCCAGTCTGTCTTAACAGCCAGTAAAAATTTGTTGTAGGAATACAGCCTACAAACAGAATAAGCGGGATTCCACCAAACTAGCAGCTTAACTTTTTGGAGTCATTTTCTGCTCGAGATGACTCTGATTCTGTGAATAATAACTTGGCTCCTATTTGTCTCTGCCTCTCAGACTTCGGTTTGCAGAATTTTGCCAGTTGTTTTTCCTCTTTTTGTAGTTCCTCTTTATGAATTACATGATGTGTGTTTTGTCATCCCTTCCCAACCTGCACCCGTCTTATTTCACGCATGAAATTTGTTGATTTTATTGTTAATCAATTACCCTGCTGCTGCACAACAGTGATGTAAATGTAGTCAGGGCTTGATGTACTCCATCTGTGTCATTAGAGACAAATAGGTGAGCCCTGGTGCTCCAGGGATCTATACTAGTGACCTGCTCCACCTCTGCAGTCTCCCAATCATTTGTCTTGACTAAATCTACAGTATTCTTTTTTTCTGGTTACTGTAAAGAATATGAATTTTGGTTAAACCTTGATATCTGAAACAGAAAGTTTAACTTTTTGCTGAACCTCTTTGGTTGTGTTTTCCCCTGTGAACTTTCTAAGGGGACTGTTACATTTAATTCTGCTTAATGCTTTGTGCAAGCGTTGCTTAAAAATGGAGATAATTTGGTTTGAAATATGGCATACAAATGTCTTTGGGAGGTTGAGTCAGTGGAGTATTACAAATAACTGAGTGGTCCTTGTTTTATTTTCAGAAAATTCTGGTCCATCTGGGAACACACATAACTGGAAAAATGTACTATCTCTGAAAGGAACATTTAATCATTTCTTGTGTCTTCTCTTTCATTTTTAAATACCTCCTGTGGGTATAACAGACTCTTCTGGTGTTTGGAGGCAAAATGACTGATGGTTGAATGTAATTATTGAGTAAATTGTGTTTTAATTTTTCATGCTGGAATTTGTGGTTATCAGTGTGTAGTATCTTCAAGCAGGGTATGATGCTTTTGAAGTTCTGGTTTATTTTGTTGTCAAGTGTATTTATTACAGCAAAGTTTGATTTTTTACAGATCAAAAGTTATTATACTTGGGCAATGTCTGGTAGATCACATGCCATAACTCATGTAGCTGTAAATCAGGTGTAACCTTCATATTTTTTGTGAAGAGACTAACATATTAGGTAGGATAAAAATTTGCACAAAAGAGGCAACAGTATGAGCAGATGGGTCTGTCAGTACTGAACCCCCAAGATTTCTTACAGGTAAAAAGATTTACCCGACTCGCTAAGATTTTGCTTTAGCTATGTTTCACCTTTCCTGTTAAAAGAAATGTCTTAAAGCAATAATAGGAAGAAGAGGCAGAAAGCTTTCCTTCTCTTGCTCTGCCCTAAGTAGTGAAGGGAGAGCTAGGACTTGGGCAACCTGTGGATGGAGGGATCAGCTGTTGCATCTCTTTCCCCTGCAAAGTGTGTGAGAAAACCACCAGTCTGCAGTACTGCTGCAGATGAGAGAAGGGGTTGCCTTGCCTTGTCTTTCTTTCAGATTCATGAACATCTGACCATTCATAAGATGATCTGGGAACATGGATTTTCTTAAAAGCATGCCTCTGTTTCAGAAGTTGCGTTACAGGAATGTAGCTGAATTTTGTTTTCCTGTATACCGTTAAGATATCACGGCCCTTATCCTTTCCTGCTCTCTTTGCAATCTACATGGGTTTTTCTTTCTCACAGACCATTTTTAATGTCTTTGGTTGCAGTATATCTTGGTTGTTTAGTTATAGGTTGGTCTGACCTGTTCTGATGACTTTACATGGTTAGGTGCTGATCTGGAGTGAAGGTGAAAACAAGACCTCTTATTTGCCTGCAGCCGTATGGAAGCTTTAGCTCGTTTCCTTTGGAAGGTCTCAAGTGACAATGGTATCTTGCATCCATGCAGACCTTCCAAAGCACTTCTTGGGCTTTAGAGGCAGGACTCTCCTCATCCAGCTGTAGATTTGAGCATTTGAGTCACCTGAGGTTTTGAGTCACTGATACAGACTCTTACGCAGCGAGACAGATACTGCTAAACCTTGCTTTTGTGGCCCAGTTTTAGACAGCAGCCATGAATCATGCTCTGTAAAATTGACTTCCTTTCCCTTCGTTGTCTAAAAAGAGCTTGGGACAGCCACATCAGATGCAGCTATCTATAGCTATCTCTATAGATGCAGCTATAGAGATGCTACCATGTGTCTTGTCTTCCCATGATTAGGAGCGATCCACGGCTCTTGGAAAAACAGGCATTTGAGGCATTTCCTTATTGTCCAACCTATTGATCCATAGTTACCCTAGATATTACCAGTAGAGCTGCCAGTGTAGAAGTTGTGTGCTGTACTGTGAAAGAAAGAAACTGTGTGCTATGTTCTTCTCAGGTTTCTGTGTAGGAGAATTTTGAACATCTACAGCACCATATAAGAGGTTGTGTTCCTCACACCCCTCAGTTTCCATTTACAGTATTGCTTCTGAGTTTTGAATGAATAGGAAACACAGATTACTTTGCTCTGACTTAAAAGTTTTACTGTGGGGATTCACAAACTAGTTTGGTAATGATAGTTTAAAAAATTTAGGCCTGTCATTAGTTTCAAAGACTTTCTTCCGATAAAGTGACTTTTTAGATTTGTGGCCGGCTAATTGCTCTTATATTTTTTTGCTGCCAGGAGCTGCGCCAGCCTGCGCACAGCTCTATTTCTTCTTGTTGAACATTGATTCAGCATGCTATGAATTTAGGCTCAAATAAATAAGGGCTACAGTAATTAGAAGTATTAGCAGTATTTTGGGGAGTAGCTGCATTATGAATCCTAGAAGAACAACAACATTCAGTGTATATACAAAACAAATTTTTCTCTGTCGCTCCATTTAGAAATGCGAACAAAACTACGTCCGATAGAAGCTTTGCACTGAATACATCTCAGTGCATCCATTTTCACTTTCACTTTGTATTTGCTTGTAATCTAAAGCAGCGGATGTAAAAGGGGCATATGACATCGCTATTAAAAGATAAAACTCTCTGTGTCTGCTATCAGTGATGAGCAGACCCTGCATGGTTGATATCACTACCAACGGAAAGTCCTCAGTTGTCCTCAGACAATCCAGCTGATAAAATAAACGTTTTGGTGAAAATCTTGTCATTGTACCTACACCTGTCAGGGAGAGTGAGAATGGAAGGGGAGCAAATCTGCCTTTAGCAGCATTGCTGGTCCATCGAGCTTAGAGAGAATCACTAGGAGCCCAAATCAATCATACAGGCACTTACTGGATGCTTTTGCTGATAAAAATTACAAATTACCTTTGGAGTCCCCAGTTTTAGGCAAAATGATGTGTCTGCCTCAAAGGCAACTCACCAGGAAAGTTAGGAAGCTCAGCAGAATGGTCATTGAAACTGTTGGCATCATCAAGTATGTGTTGGCAGCAATGAAAACATGCTCCTTGGTGGCCTTAGCTGATCCATTTTGGTACTCTCACTGCATCTTCAGATAACCCACACTGCAGACACATGATTACTTTACTTCTGCATCAGAGCAAGATTTTGATGTACGTTTGAAGATTTTTCTAGTATTTTCTAACAGTACTGGAAGGCCCCGTTCCCTCACTTGCTATGGGGATTTCACTGAAGCACAGAAATAAGAAGGATTATCAGCCCAAAAAATATTTTTGAAAGATGATGTGGTTTTTCTGTCTGATTGCAAATTTAAAAAAACCCAACCAAACAAAAAAAAAAACAAAATCAAAAACACACCACCAAAAAATACAAAAAAACCCCACAAAAACAGTCAAATATACATTACTGTTCTTGCTGCTTTTTGATGAAATCGTGTGTTTGAAATATATGCTGTACATGTGCCTTGGAGGACATAAGTATCTGAGATAACCTTGACCAAGCAAGAACACGTGCCAAAAACATGAACACAGATAACATTTCCAAACACTTGTCGTGGTTACTGCTTTGCTTTGTACTTTGGTGACCATATCCTCATGACACAGGGGAACGTGACAGACCTAATGTTTGCGAGAGCAAATACAAATGAGCCAGTGGTTTTGGATGCCAGTTTTAGGAAGGAATTCATCATAACCTTAACTGCAATTCTGTCCCACAGGGGCCATGCTCTTACGTGAAATCCAGCAAAGCCTTTCATATCTGTCACTAGATTGGCCTCTTTTGTCTCCCCTGTGTCATGATGGAGTTGCTGTGACCAGATCAGCATTGTTCCATCCCTCCTCCACTTCTAAGGGAAAAAAAGAGGGAGGCAGTAACATTTCCTTCTCATGGAAAACCTTAGAGAAATGGAAGAATGGAAATGTCACAAGGTTCTTCTCCTTTTCTTCTCGTAACTGTTTCTTTGTGCGGTTCAGGGCTCTCTGGGTTGTGACAAAGCAACCACTGCCATGCCAATACAACGTCCTGTCTGTGGTGACTCCAGGCTTCTACTGTCCTTACAGATCTTTGTCTGAAACCTGCTGCTTAAAGCTGCATGTAATCACTGCATTGTATAGACTGAAAGAAGCAAATTTGCTAGGTGAAAAGTTAACAGTGGGCCTTGGAATTGTACCTGACACTTCAGTCAGTAGTATAAAACTGAGATTTGTAAAAAAAATCTTCATTTTATTTTTCTACTACTCACTATGTTACTGAGCACAGTACTGTGATGAAATATCTATTAATTCATATTAAAGCGTTACTTTAAAGCATTACTTGCTTTATTTGATTTTAATATATGAACTGTGTATGAAACAAACAGGTGGATTCAATAAAATTTTTACAGATTCATCCTTTTGCTTCAGTCTTACTGTTTAGAGCATTTTATGTTAGTGTCTTTTCCTTTTTCAGTGCTCCTTTCCCATACCATGTGTGCCATCCTTTAAGCATTTATGGCAGTGATAAGAACATGTGATTATAAAAAAAGAAGATGGTGATTTAGAGCTTTTGCCAATGATAGGTCATAGGAATAAGTTATTTGTATGTGGAGACAGTTGTGTCATGGACCCTTGTGCTTACCTAGTGGCTCACTGTGGGAGGAAGTGAATGTTGGAAAAGCTGAGCCACTGACTTTCCAACGTAGCAGTTCCTGCACTCAGATTTGGTACTGTAACTTTTCTTTCCTTTTTTCCTCTTCCTAAGTTTATGTTATTATTTTCACTATTCCACACTTTTAACATGTCTTGGTTCTATAGGGAATTAAAGAGAGGAAGGATTTTTCCATTTTACGTCCCTGTGTGCCTTTCTCTCTTATCTGTGGGCTTCCTTGTCTGCTGTTTTCTGCTTGTTAGAATCAACAATCTATTAATGTGGGATCAGCCTACTTCATGTACTGTGAAGCTAAACATCAAAATTGCATTATTGTATTTTGCTGGCAATTGTTTAAAGTACAAAACAGTCTTGTTGTTGTCTCAGTTCTGGACAGCAGTGTTGAGTAACAGGAAAAAAAAACAGGAAGGAAAACATTGCACCAACATCAACAAGCTACAGATTATGGGAAGGAATGTGGAAACTATAAATTTCTGCTGCTCAGGGTTGCATTACTCTTTTGCTATTCTGTGCTGCCATCATAGCAGGGAATGGGGGGGAGCCTGAAACTGAGGTTCTGATACTGAGTTCTGATAACTTGTATATCTGCTGTTGTTTATACCAGAGTAGAGCTAAAGTAGAAACATTATCAGCTTGAAATGGATGAACCTGGGTAAGCTGGTGGTTCATGAGCTCAGGGAACACACTCCACTCAGCTTTCTGCCTTTTCCAGGAGAAGATATGTTGGCGGAATGGAAATATTGTTCCTGTGTGCCATTGATCTGGCACAGAATAGGGAATTGTTTCTTTTACCAGTCTGTGTGAAGGCATAGGGCTGGAAATATGTCTTTTCCTACCATTTTATTCTGCGCAGTTTGTGCTGCCTGTATGGCTCACGAGGAGGAAGTCACCAGACCTGGACCATTCTGCAGTAAATAATTCTGTGACAAAAGAAAAAGCAGATGACTGAGACTGTAGCTGTATTTCTATAATGTTCTTAGACCTACAAGCCAGACTGAAGCACATTGACTGATGTGAGGATACTGTATAAAAATGAACAGAAGTGGCACTGTTTGATTTCCATAGAAACAATCTCCTTTGGGAGCTGACAGGAAGGTAGAAAGTGCAGTTCTGGTACACAGAAATTGCTCCCAAGCTTTCTCCTCCTTGCATATGGACTTTACACCAGGTTGGGTTTTTTCCCCACCTTTCATAAGGTGCTTTTAACTCACAGTTCCCCAGCTGCTCGAATATATTTGGAATACATTTTCTGGAGCCAAGGATCCAGACTGTGTGTGTGCCTGAGAGTAACTGTGCAGAGGATCTTAATGAGGAGTCTCACACCTAGCCTGCATGCCATATCCCTCTACATGCCTTTACTGTAGCCATAGGTAACTTAAATGTTCTTCCTGTCCTCTTTCAGAACAAGAGCCCTTTGCTAGCCCCCTCCTCTGGCCGTGAGTAACTTCTTCCTGACATACTGTGAATAAGCTTTTAGGTACTCCCTTGTTCCTTTCAGCTTCACTTAAACAAGCCTCAGTGACCATTCAGTAATCTTGCCATCCTGCCTCACCCTAAGAACAGGACCCACAGCGGCTCCTCCCGGACACCACTCTCGGCAAGGGTGTTAAAGAAAAAAGTATGTGTTTGGGGCAGTGCATCGGGGGAGAAGGGAAGGGTGGGGATGGTGGTGAATGCATCACAGAGGTGATGGGTGCTGAGGCAGCAGCATCTGGAGGATGGCCTCACGCTCAGTGTCTTGTGGTGCTTTACAAGCATATTAAATATTTGTCTATCTCTCCCCCCGCTCCCCACACTCCTCGCCCTCTCTGTCCCTCTGAAAATGAACTACTCAAATATTACTGAAAAAGATGGTGGTGTACTTGTGCATAGGCATTCCTGTAGTGTTTAAATTATTATTATCATCTTGGCAAAACAAGTGTAAAATACAGCCGCTGTCATGATTTAAGTGAAACGGCTTAGTTTTCAGGTTATGAAATCTATGACTTTTGGACTTTTTCCAAAATCAGTCCTCACTGCAGGTTTGTTCCTGGAAAACATGATATAACTGCGTATTTCCAAAATGGTAAAAAAGGGAACAAGTTTTTAAGAGATTTAATTATATAAATGGCATAGTTAAAATTTATGTGAAATGAGTAGGATCTGTGACTTTGGGGTGTTTTTATATAACAACGTTTGTGTTTACCTCTGGGTGGGTGATTCTGCAATTAGTAGAATATGAGCTGTAGTACCCCATGTTAACATTGGAGTAGGATTCTCTCTTGATTGTATTTATCTGCCACTTTAATTTTAATCCAAAGCCAGATGTCACTCATTTTTGAACAAATAAGGATACTTTGCAGTTGTACAGTCTTCCTGAAGCTACTACTGTTTTATTGTGTCGCTTTTATTTCCTCATGACTGGAGTTATAGCATGTCACATCATCCCTGAGATAAATATGCAGTGTAACTTCAGCTGCAGATAAGCCTACAGTTACTGGCACACCGAATTTCCCAGAAGAATAGTGAATATTAGTAAAAAACCTGCTTTCAGAGTTATCAATGTGTGCAAGCTTTTTATTGAAAAATACTGTGCTTATCGATGTTAGGTAAGTACAGTGCTGGAAGCAGTCTAATTGCTTTTAATTTATTCTTTTCAAAATACGAGCTAGTGTTAAAGCAGAGGAGAGTTACAGAGCCATGTCATGTAGGTAAGAAAAAGTCAGCATGCTAATTGCCACATTTGATCGTGATTTTGAAACCTTGGGGTCAGCTACCATTTCTGTTGTATCACTCCAAAACTTCAATTTCCATTCTTAGTATCTATCAATTAGTAACTAATTGGATTATGTTCCTCTAGACTGAAGTCTGCAGAAACAGATGTTCTCTTGTACTTTACTTCATAAAAGTGGGCCTAAATGTCTGTTAAGGATTTTTTACTAGATGTGATGAAATAGCTGGTTAAGGAACTTTCATTCTGCCTCACTTAGGTATATGAAAAACGTGTGTAGTATGTGTTTTTTCACAGAATTCACAGTATCACTAGGTTGGAAGAGACCTTCAAAATCGTTGAGTCCAACCCATGCCCTAACATCTCAACTAAACCATGGCACTGAGTGCCACATCCAGTCTTTTTTTAAACACATCCAGGGATGGTGACTCCACCACCTCCCCAGGCAGGCCATTCCAGTACTTTATCACTCTTTCCGTGAAAAACTTTTTTGTAATATCCAACCTGTATTTCCTTTGGTGCAGCTTAAGACTGTGTCCCCTAGTTCTGTCAGTTGCTGCCTGGAGAAAGAGACCACCCCCCACCTGACTACAGCCACCTTTCAGGAAGCTGTAGAGAGTGATAAGATCACCTCTGAGTCTCCTTTTCTCCAGGCTAAACAACCCCAGCTCCCTCAGCCATTCCTCACAGGGCTCGTGCTCCAAGCCGCTCACCAGCCTTGTTGCCTCCTCTGGACGTGCTCAAGCGTCTCAACGTCCTTCCTACACTGAGGGGCCCAGAGCTGGGCACAGCACTCAAGGTGCACCCTCACCAGTGCCAAGTACAGGGGGAGAATGACCTCCCTGCTCCTGCTGGCCACACCATTCCTGATACAGGCCAGGATGCCGTTGGCCTTCTTGCCCACCAGGGCACACTGCTGGCTCATTTTCAGCTGCTGTCACCAGTACCCCCAGGTTCCTTTCCGCCTGGGCACTGTCCAGCCACACCATCCCCAGCCTATAACATTGCAGGGGGTTATTGTAGCCAAAATGCAGGACTCGGCACTTGGACTTATTATAAACTTCATTGACATAAACTTTTCTTGACATCTAACTGTAAAATCACTGTAAGGAACCTAGTTATATCTATTTCAGACCTGCAGTCAATCTGGCCAGAAGGTTATCCCCAGCAGTAGTTAGCATCATGTATTTCAGAAGGAGGCAAGAAATCTCGTGCTGGAAAGTATGGTGCAACATGTCTATCATGAAAGCTTTTCTCTGGTTCCAAACTGGTGGAGCCATTATTTTAGATCTTGAAACATGAGGTTCATCATCCTTGCATGAAGCTCTCTGCGATACTAGCACTTCTAGCTACAATTGTATGTAGAGAAAACCAACTCCTCAGCTTGCTTACTCACCAGTTTTGATGATGAGTTTTACCGTTACACCATGCATGTTTCCCTGGAACAGTTATTTAGACTTTCATTTACTATCCCATTAGTTTTGTGTTGTCAGGATGAAATGGTGCCTCAGTAACTTTCCCCTAGGTTTTAGTGCATTTTTTTAATCACACTAGTTTCACATCTGTTTTCTGTGACAGTCAGTTACCCTCTTTCCAGCTTTTCGCTTTATGGTGGGACTCTTTCACTTTCATCATGGTTCCTTAGTTTTCTTCCTTTTTCTGTCTTTGCTATGGGATGATCTACTTTGCGTACTCTGTAGCACATAAGGGTTAATCTCTGATTTGAGCAATTTATTCATCAGGCTACTGCTGTGTCTCTCTAAAATATTAAGGATTTCTTCATTCCACTCCAGAAAGCATTAAGCAATAGCAGGAAGTTGCAGTGGTGTTAGTGATGCGGGTAGTCAAACAAGTGTTCATTTTGGTGGTCCTGGTACTCTGACACACACCGTAGTGCAGAGACTAAGACCTAAAGGTATGTTTTTGATGTTGCTGTGTGACTTGTCAAAATATACTTCATGTATTTTTATTTCTGCTATTTACATATGTAGTAGTTTAAGAATAGCAACAATACTTTGAATGTAATGACTGTGTCTGTAACTGTTCGCCAGATCACTAAGTGGGCTGGTTCCCAGTACTGTTCATACCATGAATCCACTGAAAGTCTTTATCTTGTGATATCATGTTGTTCCTTATTCCTTTTTTGTTGTAGCCCTTTGGTTGGTTAAACTGCATCAACTCTACTGAGACTGAGATGCCGAGGTGATAATGTTGAGGTTTTCTGTTCAGTGGTTCGCAAGGCCTTTGAACTTTTTTTCTAACTTCCGCTGTGCAGAAGCCATTTTACCGTGTGACTTAGATCACTCTTGCTGTGAACAGGGACTAACTTTGAGTATTTCTCAGCACTGTCAGATACTGAAATACTAACAGTTCAAACTCTGCTTGGTATAGTATTATATCTGGGGTTTTTTTAATGTACACTGTATGGTCACTTTTTCAGATTTAATTATATTTTTAAAGAGGTTCTTCTTTTTTTTAAGCAGGGTGATTTTTTTTTAAGCAGTGTGAATTTTGTACCATTGTTTTACTCTTCATTTGCTAGCTTCCTGCCAAGTGTTAAAGATTCTGTCAAACAATTCAATTTCCTATCTAAATTGGGAAGATAAAAAAATTAAGAGGTACAGTGGTTCTGGAGGACTAAATGATGGGGGGAATTAATGAGTCAATATTTATGTATTACATAAACCTCTGAGGACTTAATATACATACACTAAGAGTAAGATTCATTAGTGGTTAGAATAGGAAGTTGAAGAGAAAATGTCCCAATGTCTTAGATATACAGTATGAGAAAGGTAGGACTATTAAATAAAATAAAATTTTTAAAAAAGGTTTTTATGAGACCTTAATGAAGATCGGAGAATGTGAAAATGGGAGAAATAAAAAACAAGGAATGCTTTTAACTGTGCTACTTCAAAAGGTGGTCCACAAGGCATCAGTTTGAAAATCAATCACTTAAAAAATATGTTACATTTCACATATATGGTTTCCCACAAGACCCTTCTTAGCTTGTTTATTTGTGACAACCACAATTTCCTCATTTTATTACAATTCTGTTTGTTGTTTCTCTGCTTAAAATCTTATGTGTGGTCTGGGAAACTTACTGTTAAAGGACTGTTCTGTTTGGTTTAGGTTTTTTTCTGTTCAACTTCCTATTCTAACCACTAATGAATCTTACTCTTAGTGTATGTATATTAAGTCCTCAGAGGTTTATGTAATACATAAATATTGACTCATTAATTCCCCCCATCATTTAGTCCTCCAGAACCACTGTACCTCTTAATTTTTTTATCTTCCCAATTTAGATAGGAAATNTGTTTCTTGTAGTTGGTAGTGATTTTAAGAGTTCCTAGTATTAGTACAAAATAGAGAAAAACCTAACAGAAAAGTTACTGTAGAGTAGGACTGGGTATGAAACTCCGTATTCTTCTGAGAACTTCGGTAAAACCTTTTCCTTTTTCTCATTAATAATAGCTCATACACCTACACATTTCACCTTGAATTTCTGGTTTTAATAAGTACAAGGCTATTTGTAAAATTCAGGAAAATTTGCTGATCCAAAATGCAGCAACATCCAACAGGATAATTTCCAAATCTGCAAGTTTTTTAATCTGTTAGTGGATGAATAGTCTTTTACGATTCCACGTTATGGGGACTCATATTACCATCTTAAGTTTTTCTAGCTCTTGGCAAGATCTTTGGTGAATATGTAGAGTTCTTAATACCAATTTAAGGGATCATTCCCTGTGTTTTAACACAAAAAAAAATCCAGCATATTGTAGATTATGATAATAATTTTGTCTTCTAAACCAAATCAATAAAAATTCAAGAGAAAATAAAATACCAGTAGAGGCAGTGGCTTGGTGGCAACATGACTTTATCTTTTTGTTTTTGTTGTTAATTACTGAGGAGGGTCCTTAGGTTTGATTTTTTCCTTTTTAGACAGTTCTTATTACTCCTCATGATAAGAAATTGCAACTGGTTGCAACTCGAGTAATTTTTTTTTTCATTTTTATATTTCTATTTTGTAAAAATATAGTAAAGGAGGATTTCAGTTTGTCAAAAGAACTTGTATGAAGATCTTTTCCTGAAAGTTGACATAGCTAGTGCTGAAAAAAAAATCTACGAAAAACATACAAATAACTGGAACTGATAAGATTTCCTTAGAAGATATTTTGATCTACTAAGTCAGAAAACAGGAAAACTCAGTAAAAATTACTCAGTATTATTTAAACACTGATGAGATACTTGTCAGTATGAACTGCTGCTCCGTTTTTTGTCACATAACAAATGTATCTTCACTCTTCTTGATCAAGTAAGTGCCATTTTATCTAGCCTTTCTATGAAAATTGCTTCTCCAAGTGCCAGGTGTGTAGGAAGCTACACAGCTGTTGATCCAAATAAATGAATTAAGATTCAGTAATCATATGCCACCCAGCATACAGCTGAGTCTACAGAAACAGAATGTTGTGTACAAGGCTCTGTATGAGAAGCATGATACAGACAGAGTGAGCCATCCAGCATGGATTTGTCAGCTGGAAAGGAAGCAGATAAGATGACTTTTAACTTGCCACTGACTCAGACATCCTATGTGATGTCTGTCTGTTCCCTGCTCCTTGGGCAGGGCTGTGCAATCTCCACTGCTGGGCTATAGTTGCCCTCAGCTCTGTCAACCACATCCTATTAAAATGTCTTTAAGAGTATCCAGTTCCCAAATCTTAAAGTCTTCGATTTCTGGGATCTGAGAGAAATGTGAAAGTTAAAAATTCAGTTCTTGGTTGCCTGTGCCTTGTTCAGTTACATCACAATTTTCAAACAACAGATTCTGACTTCAGGGTTCAGTGACCTTTATAATTTATCCATGGAATCGTTACATGACTCAAGATGCACTATTAAAGGAAAAGCATTAAGACTGAAGAACAGAAAAGTTGCTGGTTTTCTTTTCTCACCAGTCTTCATAGTCATTAGAGTTGTTCCTAAGTTGATTGTCGTCAGTTGATTGCTTTCTTGATTGCATCAGCCTGGTCCTCTTCCTGTGAGGAGCTGTGGTTGGTTGCCTTTGGCGGCTGCCAGGTGCTTAGCAGGGTGCTCTGTCACTTCTCCTCAGCAGAACAGGGAGAGAAATTACAATGGAAAGCTCATGGATTGAGGTAAGGACAGGGAGATCACTTGCCAACTAACATTGAGCAAAACAGGCTCAACATAGGGAAATTAAATTAGAATATTGCCAGTTAATAAGATGGTAGGATAATGCAAAATAAGAAGAAAATGAAAAATATTTTCACCCCACCTTTCCCTTCGTCCCAGGTTCAGCTTCATTCCCAGCTCTTCTACCTCTTCCCACGCAAATGGCACAGGGGGTGGGGAGTGGGGTTTGCAGTCAGTTCATAATGCTTTGTCTCTACTGCTCCTTCCTCCTCACACTGCTCCAGCATGAAGACCCTCCCAAGGGAGACAGTCCTTCATGAACTTCTTTAGCATGGGACCTTCCCCCAGGCTGCAGTTCTTCAACAGCTGTTCCAGCCTGGATCCTTCCCACAAGGTGGAGTCTTAGAGGAACAGCCTGGTCCAGTGTGGGTCCTTTGTAGGGTCACAGGTCCTACCAGAAAACCTGCACTGTGTGGGCTCCTCTTCACAAGCTGCAGTTCCCACCAGGAGCCTGCTCCACTGTGGCACACCATGGCCCTCATCTTCATTCAGGGCATGTCCGCCTGCTGTGGCAGGAGGTTCTCCACAGGCTGCAGTATGGATATCTGCTC
>VYZR01008232.1:44882-55794 GCA_013400675.1 Oxylabes madagascariensis
ATAAACATATGGGAGAAGCTTTGCCATTTTCCTGCATTTCAAAGATAGTAGTTAACTTCCTGTCTTAAAGGAATATCAACATTTGCAAAATATCATCTAAACTGCTTCAAAAGCTGAAGTATTTTATTCAACTAGTATGACTGATATAGAAAAGATCCTATCAAGATGAGTTCTATCCATTTCTTTCAAACATTTCCTCATCTTGATTTAAACTCATGATCTTTAAGAAAGTACCAAATTTCTAAGTGGTCTGGCTTGTCAGCTGACAAGTATGGTCTGGAAGTATAGCTGGTTAGGTGGGCTGAGACTGGCCAGACTCAAGGCCTAGTAAGTCAATGGTTTGCTGGCTGGTAGCAAGTGGGATCAGCACGGGGGTTTATATTGTTNACAGAGGAGGCTGGGGAGTGATCTAATGGCAGCCTAAAAATACCTGAAGGATAGATGCAAAGCTGGTGGAGCCAAATTCTTCCATGGTAGTGTTAGGTCACTAACGTGGAAGTGGCAATGGCTCTGTGTTGTAGCTTTGTAGTTTCAGACAGGACATTAGGAAAGTTTTTCCACTTCAGATGGTGTTGTAGCACTGGAACAGGTGACCAAGAGAGATCTCAGATTCCCTTTATTTGAAGGTTTTCCAAACTTTACTAGGGAAAATCGTGGCTGGTCTGATCTAATGTTGGTGACCATCCTGCTTTGGGCAGGAGCCTGGCTATGGACCCTTAGGTCTCTCTTCCAGGCAGCATTTTTACGATGCTGGGATCTAAAGCTTACTGAAATCAACTGTGCTGGAGTTCTTTCCATTGAGTGTTGCACTGAGCTAATTCTTTATTAGCTGACATCATGCATTACCTGAGGGTCAAACAAGATTTTAGAGTGGGAAGAATATGTACTTGCTAAATGTGACTGGAATTCTATATGAAAAAAATGTAGCCAAAAGTCATTTCTCCCTCAGTTGAACTGTTCCTCTAAGCCTGATCTCTAATGGTATTCCCTGGTCTCTTTCCAGATTCGGGGAGAGTCAGAAAAGGATAGGAACAGGTTGTAGAAGCATTTCTAAGGAATATAGCAACAATACTTTATTTCCTCATTAAGGCATTGGTTCAGTTTTTTCCTGCAGCCTTTGCCTCATTTTGTGATACAGGCTGTCTTCAAATACTAATGGCATTCCCACTGTGGTTTACTGTCCACAAAATTGCCACAGGGCCATTACACAGGTTGCAGTGTGAGTGATGGAGGTAATAACCATTTAAAATGAATGTGGAAAGAATTGATTTCAAATTAATATTCATTGTCTTGATCAGTATTTATTTTGACGTGACATTTCTGCTCAGTAGAATGAAATTCAGCTGTAAGTGGAATGTATTTTGTGTCATCAAAATCCAAGTTCCTGTTAGCCAGGATTCTTGATAAGTGGATCATGAGCCAATCCAATCAAGGCTGAAGTTGTGTTCAACACTTCTGGTTATCCACAGTCAAATAAGAACAGTGTTCCCAATGCAACTGTGCTATTAAGACCCTATTTTCTAACCTTTAGGTGTGCCGAAATAAAGAAGCATGGCCTTTCTTTCAGGGAAGCATAGAGGTGTCTCATAAATTTCCATCAACTCTGACATTTCTTCTTAAAATTGCCCTTCAGCTAAATAAGGCTTCTTCATTTGCTATTAACATGATGACTTCATGTGCTTCTGTTTAAAGATCCAGAAAATGCCATGATGATACTGTAGTGGGAAAACAAATTCTGTAGCTTGTGTAAGCATTTCTCTAACACTGCTGAAATTTTGCATCTGATAGTTTATTTCCTTTTTCTGCATTAAGTCAAAGCTTATGAAACCATAAGGCTGTCAAGTGAGAGCTCTGTTGCACAGATTTATACAATGTGTGCACTCTGTTCAACACCGGTCACATGCCGGTGAAGGCCGAATTATACCTGCCTAAAATTTTCATCAGAAAGCCTGCCCACACCATACTCAGCCGCTTTGGTTAAGATGCTTTTTCTGCTTGGTGGTGGTGGGGGAGGACCACAGTGTGAGAGGCTGTGTGGTTTTTCCCTCTGTGCAGTAGTGAGCCTCTCTGTAGCAGCCTTTGTGCAACTGCTTGTGTTCTACTACAGAGGCTTTTTTTGGGTTCTCTAAGTTAAGCACTGCTGAGCTATAGCAATGCAAATTTCCACACCTGCAGAGAAAAAAGGAAAATTTTAACTGATTGTGTGGTATTTATAGTGGAGAATTTGATAACAGGAAACATGCTTGAAGCAGTGATAAAACAAAAGATGTTTAGTTCAGCAGGAGCGATGTCAATCAGGAGTACTTCAGCTGCTGTTGAACATGCCTCAAAAGTTGGGATGAATACAATAACCTTCTTTGCTCCTTCTTTGCTATGATTGTATGGTATCTCAGTAACAGGGAAGTGATGGCAATACTTAGTTAGGCTTAGTTTCTTGCAAGTGCATCTTCCGTGAGTTGCAGCCAGTTCTCTTGGTGTGAAGACCACTAAAAATTACGACTTTAGGGTAGCAAATGGAGGCTGAAGGTAACAGAAGTCTTGTGTGGAAGCAGAACAGAAACTTTCTCCCACAGTCCTTGACTGGAAGTTGGTAGCCAGTGAGTAGCGTAGCACAAAATCCTACCCCTTTTAAACAAAGGAAACTGAATGTAAGAGAGCAACAGGGACAGCAAAAATCAGCAGAGAGGCAAAAAGAGCTTTGAGAAGACAGACTTCAGTAGAGGCAACAAGGATGTTAAGCTGGAAAGAAACTGAGCCCTCCAGAAGTACTGGAGGAGTCCAAGGCAGCCCCAGGAACCACCGTCACTTGCTGTGCAAAATGTGCTTTTCCAGCTCCAAATGGGACTGGAGGAGACTTCTGGAAGAGAGATGGTATAAAGGAACAGTCCCCATCTATACAGCAGTCACAGAGGCAATACTAGGCACTGGCATTTGGTACGTGTAGCTAAAATTCTCAGCACCTGGAGATCCAGAGTCTTCTTGGATCGCAGATGTCATTGATATCGAGAGGCATGATATTGATAGAGCTGCTTTGCAAAAGGAGAGCTGGGTGATACTGAGATTTTTGGGATTCTTATTGTGGCATTCAGCAAAAACTGGAATGAACTTGTATGCTCTGTGTCTGTGTTAATATGAAAAGGTCCATTAGTAGAATAAAAAGCCATGGTATCAACCAATTAATGGAGGTGTTCCTCTCAGTAAGTATCTGTGCAGTAAGAGATCATATGTGGCAAGTCAAAGAATTCAAATAAATGAATGTACAGAGTATAAATGAATGTACAAAGTATAAACTTATAAGTGGTGTAATTGCAAGCCGAATTTTCAGTAAAATCATACAAATTCTAGTTCTCTTACCCTAATGAGAAGCAAGTTTTCTTCCAAGCAGCTGCATCCACAACGCTATTTCACTCAGGCTAGATCTTCCTTCACCTTCTCTTTTGTATCAGCTGTACGTGCAGAAGAGTCCAGTTTTCAGGCATTCCTGTAGCATTTGAGGAACAGATCATGTAAGAGCTATATGACTGAGCAACAGCAGGGAGCATTGGACTTGTAAATCAAAGCTTTGGCTTAAGGATATTAGGTCAAGGAAAGCGGGAGATTATCTGTATGTGTGAAGTTTGCTGTGACAAGCCTTATCTTCAGGATATAAACATCAAGAAACAACCCTTTTCAAGTAAATGTAAATTGCTGAGATTACTTAACATGAAATATACCAAATATCTTGTGTCTACAGGAAGAACTAGAGGCAAAGGCTAAAGCTGACAAGATTAAACTTGCATTGGAGAAACTGAAGGAAGCCAAAGTTAAAAAGGTGAGCCATAAAATAGTAAATGCTACCATAAGAGCTACCTAAATATCTGTTAACATTCTTCTTAATAATAAATTTCTTACTAAAATGACTAGGCTTTTCCATATTTTATCTGTAAAGATACTCTGTGGAGCTCTCATCATCTACCTCAAGAGAAGTCTCTGGGAGAATGCTACCTCCAAGGGACTTATTTTTAGAGGACTTGGAAAATGCTGCCTCTTTTTCATTTTTTCAGTGTTGGGGCAAAGCTCACTGTTCTGATAAGTTGCTTTAGAGAAAGCAGAAGTGTACACAAAAATGTTGCTTACTTATGCTGTGCTGACTCCAGGAGTATTAAACTTTTCTTTACAGTAGGTGTGGATTTAGCTAATCCCTATTAAATTAATGAGGATCTTCTTGCTAAATCTTTTCACAGCAGTGTAGTAATGTACAAGGATAATAGAAATTATTTTAGACCAACAAATTAGAAAGCCAGTGTCTGCACCATGCTGCAGTGTGACAGTAATTATGCCCTCTCATCCTAAACTGGTGTTCCATCTGAATTCAACAGAAGCTGCAGGTGTTCAGTAACTCCAAATAATGGATGTGAATTAAAAACTGTCATGACCTTTCAGTCTTGCACAAAGGAGATGGGAAGTGCTGGAGCCTGCAGAACTTCCAGGAAGAATGGAAGTTTTCAATAAATTTGGGGATGTCCAGACTTGAGATGGTTCCCACAGAACACTTCATGTTCATATAAAAATGCTGCTTCTGAGAGAATGTGTTGGGAGGATTTCACCGATGTTGACTTTGTAAAACTCTGTAACTAAAGTTAGGACTGCTCATTGGTCACCCTCTTTCCCTTGTAATGTTAGCAGTTCTTCTTTGGGAGACTTTTTTTTCCCAACTTTTTTTCCCACTCTGAATATTTGGAACCATATGGTAGAAGTAAGGTTCAATCTTGTGCCCATGTGTGTTGTTTAGCATGGATGGTAAAAACCAATTAGTGATTGACTTTAAAACTGACAACCAGATTAGCCAATTAAATATAGGGATACACTTCTGGGTCACACAGGTTTAAAATCAGGAGGATCTGGGGAAACTGCCTTTTTTCCTTCCTGCCTTGGAAGAGGTAAGCTGGCTGCAGCTCCCAGGGGGCCGGGCCCGGCCGGCCCCTGCCCGGGCCAGGAGTTTCCTGGGAAGGTGCTGGGACCAGTGACTCCTGGGGGAGGGGAGGAGAATATGCCCCCTTCCTGGCCTGGATCAGGTCTCCAGCAGCTGTGAAACACCCTGCTGCTCCCCACTACTGGCGGGGGTAGCCGGCCCAAGGCCTGGCTGTGGCCCTGAGCCCTTCCTCCCCTCCAGCTGCCAGCAAAAGGGAGGGGAGGCTGGAGCCTCTGATTAACAGCTCCGAGCTGAGCCACCCCACATGAGACCAAGAGCTGCAGAGGGATGCATCCATCAGCCTACATAACTACTGAGATCCTGGCTGCCCTTTCTGAGCTTCCTCCATCAGCATGGTTTTAAAATCCTTGTGGCTGCTGCCCGGCAGAGAGCACATGAGCGCCGCAGGCCTGCGCAAGTTTTAACTCTTTCCTGCCAGCAGATGGAGCTCCCAGAGCACTGGCCCTTCCCAGAGTGAGAACAGACAAAGTGATTGAACTATAAGGAGACGCAGCACAGACAGTCAGTGAAAGGAGAGTGGAAAGACTATTAGGAGGAAAGATTGAGGAGTTGGCCATTTTAGGCTGGACTTCTCTTATTAAGCCATGGTAATGACCTCTATAGGTAGATTATCCCTTTAAATCATGGGAAAAATATGCATTTAGGGAGATGATTGTTCGGATTTGTGTATTTGAGCAAAGGTATCTGTGATAGACTGAGTGATATTGAGTTAGTAATTGTGGTTCTTGTAATCCCATGAGATNAAATTAATGTTTCTGCCCAGTTACAAACTAAAACCATTACACCATGTCACTATAATGAAATGACTGTGTCATTGTTGAATTCTAAATTCACTAAATATTGTCAAGAAAACTGGTTTTCTCTCTTTTACCAAAAGTGGGGGCCAAAGGGCAGGGATGATGGTGAAAAGTAAGCTCACTGCCCTGGACTTCAGGAGAGCAGACTTTGACTTCTTCAAAGATCTGCTTGGAAGAGTCCCACGTGGACTTCCTGGTGGGAAGAAGGGATCAAGAAAGCTGGTTAGTATTTAAAGATCACCTCCTTCAAACTCAAGAGAGTTCCATCCTAATGGAAGATGATCAGAAAGTATCATGAAAATGATCAGGAGTATGTTCTGTGAGGAAAGGCTGAGAATGCCTAGGGAGGAGAAGGGTCTGTGTGGTGCTTGTCTATCTCTAGAAAAACCTCAAAAGAGGGTGCAAAGAGAATGGAGCCAGGCTCTCTTCAGTGCTGCCCAGTGATGGGACCAGAGGCAATGGGCACAAACTGAAACACAGAAGGCTCTGAACACAGTTCTTTACTGTGAGGGTGGGTGAGCCTGGCACAGGTTTCTCAAGCAGGTTGTGGAGTCTCCCTCCTTGGAGATGATAACAAAGCATCTCGACCGGGTCCTGGCCATTGGTCTCTAGGTGGCCCTGCTTGCCCAGGTAACTGGACTGAATGACCACTGGAGGTGCCTTCCAGTTTTGGCTGTTTTGTGATTCTTTGAAGATGGAAGCTGCATGCATGTTTCTGGCCAGTNGGGACCAGAGGCAATGGGCACAAACTGAAACACAGAAGGCTCTGAACACAGTTCTTTACTGTGAGGGTGGGTGAGCCTGGCACAGGTTTCTCAAGCAGGTTGTGGAGTCTCCCTCCTTGGAGATGATAACAAAGCATCTCGACCGGGTCCTGGCCATTGGTCTCTAGGTGGCCCTGCTTGCCCAGGTAACTGGACTGAATGACCACTGGAGGTGCCTTCCAGTTTTGGCTGTTTTGTGATTCTTTGAAGATGGAAGCTGCATGCATGTTTCTGGCCAGTCAGTTATAACCAGAAAAAAATCCCCCTTTGCCTTAAATGTGTTAGATTATGCACATACAACACTTCTTTGTCCCTATAATTTGCACTATGGCTCAGCTGCTTATTTTACAGGAGATTCTTCTTACAGGAATTGGAATCAAAACAAGTTCATGGCTTTTGTTAAATTTGTTTTTGCTTTTCAGAGATAGTGTAGATTTCCCCTTGGAGATCGTAAGTCTGCTTCTACCTAACCTTTTACACAGATTCTCTCTGTAGAACCAAAGCTTCTTATGCACACATTTTAAAATAAAGAGCTCTTTAAACAAGACTATATGGAAAGGCCTCCCAACTCACCAGCAATGTACAGACCTTCTAGAGAATTATTCTATTGTTTTAAGTACTAATGGAGCATTTTAAGTACTTTCTTATAATGTATTTCCGGTTCTTTATTACATTTTATGTACTTCAGCATTTTCTTGCGTTGTTCCTCTCTGAAGAAAGTTCACTCTGTTTCTTGTTTAACGAATACTTCACCATATAAAGAAGTAATGACTGTCTTAGGTTAATTTGGTCAATGTTAGTAACTCAGGAGAGGAAGAGGAGAGGCACTCACCGATCATTTCTCTGTGGTGGCCAGTGACAGAACCTGAGGGAATGGCCTGGAACAGGCCCTCCAGGGAAGTGGTCACAGCACCAAGGCTGACAGAGTTCAAGAAACATTTGGACAATGCTCATGCACATGGTGTGACTCTTGGGGTTGTCCTGTGCAGGGCCAAGAGTTGGACTCGATGATCCTGATGGGTCCCTTCCAGCTGAGCATGTTCTGTGAACTCATCTGTTTTCTTATTGATGACTGCTGGACTATGGCCCATCTTAGTATAATCCAATTTCAGGTTATTCTGTTGACATGGCAAGATTCTTCCATTCTTTTTCTATTTAAAACTAAATTTTCCACATTTGTAGCTTGCATTAAGCATGCTCTGTCCTTTTGTACTTGTTTTCCCTGTCAAGCATTTTCCTTAATTGCATATGTAGTAGATTTAGAGAAGAGATTAACTTCTGCTTTTTCTTCATAGCAATTTTACCTTTCCTGAAGTCCTGCATAGGACAAGGTTCAATTTTATTTTTAGAGAAAAGATCTTTATTTTGGTGGCATTATAAGGTGAAAACTTCAGAGCTGTTTTATTCTCTCAGCTTGCTGTGGGACAGGATGCCTTTGAATCAGTAATAGCCTTCAACCTTTATCTTTCTTATCTGTGTTAGCAGATTCAGACTAATCTTTTTCTTGCATCTGAAATTAACCGATTCTTTCTGTTCTCAGCTTGTTGTCAAGGTGCACATGAACGATAACAGCACAAAGTCTCTAATGGTGGATGAACGTCAGGTGGCACGGGATGTTTTGGACAATCTCTTTGAGAAAACCCATTGTGACTGCAACGTTGACTGGTGTCTGTATGAGATGTACCCAGAGCTGCAGATTGGTAAGTGGTGTACATAGCACACAGCAAATAGATAGAGGGCTGGTAATCCTGAAAGATTAGGTAAGTGTTGGTAATCTTGAAAACATAGTAACATTTCTCCTGCTCATGTGTCCCCTGGCATTGGAACATCAGAGTCTAAGCTGAGGGATGCTGCAGGAATATATTTGGTCGGTTTGAGCTGTAGAAGTGAGTCCATTCAGCTGTGCTGTGACCTGCAGAAGGCTCCTTGCTTTTCACCATTTTCATTATTTTATTTTACACAAAATGAAGAAACCATGTGAATTTCAAAGTGATGACAAACCCAAACACACCACTACTCAAATCCACTTTTTGAAGAGAGGATGCAGCGCTGGAGTGCTGTCAGCAGGCACGTATTACATACTGGTCAAACAAATGTCATTAAACAAGACTCCGTGAGAAGTGTTTCAGTAATTTCTAATGCTTTTTGTTTGTGGTAATTGTTTTCTTAAGTGTAGCTGTGTACAGGATACTGCTCTGTGATGGGGCTGCAGCTCTGCTGATGATAACTTACAAGTTATGGACTAATTAACCTGGCCTAGCAAACAACTGTGCAAAACTTAGAAGTTGTTCCATGCAACATACTGAGTCTTGTTTGAAAAAGGCTTTAAGGTTTCTTTCATTAAGAACAGAGTATTCTCTAATTGTGAAATATTTCAGAATCTTTTTATTTTCCAGACTGAAAAGGTATTGACATCAAAAGGAGAAGGAAAGTTGCCACAACTTTCTTTTGGTCACATTTGACCTAGAGAAATGGGAAATTGTCAAACAGCCTTTAACATTCTCAGTTTACGATCTCCCAGCAGAGACATGAAAATTCACAAATAAAGTCCAATATCAATATTGCACTTCAAAAGAGCCCCAGGTGTAGTCATTCTAAACTAAATGGTAGAAATTTAAAAATAACTGGAAAAAAGCCTGACTGGTCACAAGCAAGGAGATGCTCATCTGCTTGTAAGAGTGGTGCAGAAATGTACTCCCAATCTGTTGTTGCTACTTGATTAAGATAATGGTGCTGCATTCTTTTGTACCTGCTTTTCTTAACTGAGGAAAGACTGGAAATGTCATTTGACCCTAGAAATCTGACAAAAGTCACTGAATAATTTTGGAGTGTTTTCCTGTCTTAGAAACTTGCTCCCTTTTTGTCCAATGTGGCTTGGACAAACATGTCTGAGTGTTGGGATGACAGTATATAAACATATTGTTTTCTGAATCTCCATAATAATGAAAAAGAATGCACTTGTGTTTCTTCATGATCTGCATAGGTAATTGAATTTCCCATCGTGCAATTAAAACTGAAGGTATCAGGGAGATCGTTTGCTACGAACATTGGAGTTAATGGTTAGAATTTTTTTGTAAAAATTACTTGTGCTACTTTAGTCCCAGCTAATGCTAGGTGATTTTGGTTAGTGTTAGGGCATTGGTATAGTAAGGAATTACTCTCATAATGAATAAAAATTATTTTAAAAGCCAGGACAGAAGAAAAGTACCAAAGGAAATAAACTTGTATCTGGTTCAAGAAAAAAGGAAAAATCTATTAACTCCTGATGCAGTGATCTATTACCAGGTCCAGATCTGCTGAGGATGGAGCCTTTTTATTTGCAAAAGGCAGTTTCAATATGAGTGGAATGGTACATATTCTTTCTCCTGCTTCTAATGCACAGCAACATGCAGTTACTTTTATTCAAAATCAGAACAATGTGAGCTATTCTTTATTTTTGTCATAATACTTTTTGGCTGCTCTAGATAGCTATATTACTATCAGTGCAAAGACAGAACTTTTCTGCACTTCATCTTTCTGCCTGTTTTCCACATTAGTATTAAAGAGAATAAAATTACGTTTACTTTAAGAAGCAAGTCTGAGCAGCAAGAATTCTTGCTGAACTGAAGATCCAAACTACTTTTATATCACAAGATCCTTGACAGGTTGTCTTATATATATGGTTATTTTGAAAGACTACCATTGTAAATAAAATAAACTACAGTTTAATATTAAATACATGTCAATTATCACAGATAATCTCAGTAGTGAGATGGTGATGTAACACCGGGCGGTACGTAGCAGCATCTATTTTGCAATAAAGACTATTATAGTCTTATAATAGGCATCCAGATTTTACTTTTTTTTAGGTAAAAGTAATTATTAAAAAGACCCTCGTGAGGATAATAAAATCACATTTTCCGTACAGGAAAATCCTTGTGCAGCAAATGAACAAACAAAAATATATGTGGCAAAAATTAGTGTTATGGTCTGAGAATTGTTTCATGCCTATCTTGAACTATAGGGTACTGTTCACCCTTCAAACCATTAACGGGGTTTTATGTAATGCTTTCTACTTCCAGTGCATTGCAGAAGTACCTGTTGCTAAATGAAGAGTGTTATGTTGTTGGTGTTAAAAGTTGCCATGTACATGCAAATGGGTCTTGAAGCTAATCTCATTCTGTGAATTTAATTAATTCCCAAGATACAGGTTGGATGGGATATACTAAACCCTTGTCAAAAGTAACAAGTGTTAGGGAAAGCCTACAAAGTGTATGCTCTGTTACCTCCTCTGATGCTAGGCCAGTCTAGGCCGTTGGAAGACATGATCATCACAGACCACAGAAATGAGAGTACGGCTGTTCTCAGGAAACTGCCAAAATCCTACTGAAAACTGGAGC
>VYZR01008234.1:2463-31488 GCA_013400675.1 Oxylabes madagascariensis
CACTTAAGTGCTTTGAAGTTCATTCTTCCATATGCCCTTACAAGTCACACACTGCATCCAAAGGAACACGTCACTCCTCTCTCTCTCTCTCTTTTTTTTCCCTTTGCAATCCCCACCCTCTCCCTTTTATTTTTCCTTGTTGATCCATGTAGGTGAGTCAGAGAAACCTGCTCATCCACGGCCTGTTCCTTCTTGCCAAATCCTGGAGCAGCACTCCCAGTTCTTGCTGAGTGTCAGGAATAGGTTATGAAAACAAAAGCTGATACAGTCGGTGTGCTGGGTATGGAGCCCATAGTGTAAATGCACACTGCATGTGCCATTTAGAATGACTTCCTAGCAGAGTGATGTCGTTTATAGTAGACACTTTATTCTGTGATTCATGTATAAAATTAGTTTTATTCCTACAAAACACCAGGATGGAACAGGGAAATCATTTAAGGCATAAATTGGAGAACACTTGGGGAGAAAATCCCTCTTAATTCCACTGAATTTTGAAGCAACGGAAGAGTGGGGAATTTCAAGTAGGAAAACAGGTAGTTAATGGAAGTAGTTTTGACTGATGTTTTGGTATCAATTATAGTTTTACTAATCTGAAGAAATTCCATGGATATTGCCACATCTCCTTAGAGTTTACACTATTGATGAGTTTCTGTCCCCAGAAATTAAACATCATGAATCTGAGTTCCCATATCAGATACTTACAAATAAGAGTGCAAGGTGATAAAAAGTGGCCTTTTTATTTACCTTGCAATATTTATTTCATAAGTGGAAAGGGAGTGAGTGAGCAAACAGTGCAAGGTAACTTTTCCTCTTTTGTCAGCTGACTCCAGGAGCCGAAGGAAAGCAAAGTATGGTGTCTAACTTGGGGTGAAACTGCAGGTGTTGGTAGTGCTGTAGGGGTCGGGTGTGTCCCACTATCCACAGCTATATTTCCATCAGGCAGCATCAAAGCCTTGATTTTTGGCATCTTGTATTGGAATGAAGCTGTTCAGCTGCAAAGAACAGATCATTCACCAGGAAAAGTGCTTTGTTGGACTTTTCCGTGCCATAGTAAAATGTCCCTGTTAGCTATATTGTGAAAAATGTATCCATTACGTTCATATGGTCTTCTGCAAGCAGCGAGTTTGTTCCAAGGGCTAAAAATGAGCCAGCTTTGAGAGGCTGCAAGTACAGTTCTGGCTGAGAAGCGTGAGATTTCTGCCTTGATCAGCATGAAGTGCTAGAGTGCAGGCCCTGGGACAGGATCACAGCTTGGTGAAGAGAAGGGAAAATCCATTTTGTGTCAGGTGATGACACCTGATTCTGGGTGAGATACAGTCATTTCTCAGAGTTCCAGCCCGAGAGGAGAGGAAGGTTTACTGCCCAGCCACCTTCTGCAGGGGAGGAACCCAGAGGGCCAGCAAAAAGGCCAGACACCAGTGTCACAGGTGGGAAGGAGCCCAGATGTTCTAAATTCCCATCTGCTGAGTCACTTACAAGACTTTCCACACAAATTAAAAGAATAGATGTAAAAAAATATAAAGATTTTTTTTTTCTTCCAGGTATTGAGGAACAAGAAAATTTACATCCTTTCACTCTTGGTTCAGACTTCTGAGTGAAATCATCTATTTCAAAGAGCCTGATGTAGCCTTCCATATGATTTTTCTTCTTTTTTTTTTTTTTTTTAAATCAGGGAACGTAGTTAAATATATTCAGAGTTTCCTAAATTCCCTGCTTTTACAGGAAACCTTTTAAAACTGTTTCTGGATGCTTAGAGAGCTATTTTCTGTTGTCCAGCTTTTCTGTCTTTACTTTCAGCCTAAGCAGTTGCTTTTTCTCCCCTTCTTTTCTTTTTCTTCCTTTTGGTTTAATTTCACACCCATATTTAATTCTCTTACATTTTGTCTACCTCCCTTTCAGTCACAGTTAGTTTCTGAATCTGTCCAGGACTTGTAGTGCAAAGTTAATTGTACCAAAAAGGAAACATCATAAAACCCCAAATCTTTCCTTCCTTCCTCCCGTTCTACTTATTCTCTCTACTGAACAAACCTAAAAAATCCTGGGTATTAAGAAGTACTCTGAAATTGTCAATATTTATTTTTTGTATTGAAACAAACAGCAAACACCTCCCCCACACCAAACAAACAAACAAAAAAATCACAAACAAACAAAAAAAAACACAAAACAAAAAAAAAACAAACAAAAAAAAAAACCAACTTAGAAAAATATTGAGACTAACAGGAATAGCAGAATTTCAGAATTTTACTGCCTAGAAAAGATTAATCTAGCTTCAATATCAGACCTAGATACTTGATGTAGAGGTCAGTGTTAGAACAGAAGCTGTCTAGCAGCTCAGATTCCTCTCTTAAAGGACTCCATCATCCTTTAAAAGATACCTTTACTGTTAAATTTGTTGTGCTGAGAATTGTTTTCCTACAAAATGGTCATGACTTCCTCCTGCCAAATGCTGTTGTTCCTTCTGACTGTGGAGCAGAAAAGACCCCTGGTGTAGGTGAGAGAAGTCCCACCTTTATTTGGAGCTGCCCTGCCTCGTTGGTGATGAACACACGTGTTGTGAGGCAGAGAGCAAGAGCAGGGGATGGGATGGGAAGGCTGCACAGGGAGAAGGAGACAGTCAGCTCTCTTGCTGTTTGACCCCTCATTTGACACTGACGCAAGACATGGCAAAACCACATGCCTGAACCACAGATCTTGATGAGGGTAACACGAAGGCATGGGCCATGATTCCTGGGCAGTTAGAAAAGTGTGAATAACAATCTTCATGTCCCAAAGGAGCCCATTAGTTTCACAGCCTGACCTGCTTTTGGAAGCAACATTTCCTTCAATGTTGGCCTTGATCAAAATAAGTGAAAACTCCCAACATCAGTGATTGGGAAAAGAAGAGGAGCTGTCAGTATTATTCTTCCCAAGTTGCTGTTATCTTCATGACAGCTTGGTCTTAATTGTGCGTTTCCAAAACTTTGTTTCTGACAGTGACAAGAAAAGGGAAAACTTACAGGAAAGGAGTGTGTTCTTCCTACCTGCTAATACAAGACATAAAACTGAAAGGTGCCAGGTGCTAAAAGACGCCTTTTCTCACACAGGAGCGTGTAGGTGGAACAGGGAAAATCATTGCCACAGGATGAGAAGAAATGAGTTAAGGGCTTCCTCAGTCATTTTATGCAGGAGAAATCTTACCTAGTGTTATAGTGAAAGCTAAACATGGTGTCTCTCTATCTCCTGTTTATATAGTATAGGATACCTGGTAGCACTTTGGCACTGCCTGCTCCAAATAATTCTTAGATTCTGTTGGCTTTGTAATGCTCTGGGGCTTCTGCAGGATAAAGGGGCTGCACTTTATAAATGCGATCTGCACACAGCTGATACGAATTGGCTTCAGGGTGTTGCTTCCATAGAGAAATCTGGCCCAACATCTACATTTGTTTTACCCAAAGAGGAAACAAAAACCCCCAAACAAAAGCTCTTGTGAAGGGAGTGTTTGTCCAGCAGCATTCCTGCCCTGCACCGAGGTACCCACACCCTGCGCTGCTCCTGGGAGCTGTTCCTCCCCACCTGCAGTCGGAGCTCAGCTTGCAATGGATGACGTGGGGATCTCCAGGCACCTCCTGACATTCCTGCTGAGCTGTGGCACTGACAGGGAGCGGACAGGACAGGGCAGAGAGGAACAACAGGCCGACCTAAACTTGTTTCCATTTTACCTGCTCGCTCTGTTGCTGGGGCAGGGCTAAAATGAAGAGAAGCCAACAAGCACATTTTGGGAGGTTTGCCTTGTGAACCAATTAACACTCCACTTATCGAGTCAGCTTTATATAATGTTAAAGGTCTGAAGTGGAGTGGAAAGTACAGAGCTGGTACACAGAGTTAAGGTTTAACCTCTTTATTCAGCCCGTTCCCACCCACATCCAGATAACATGGAGACATTGCAGGGTGGACTTTCCAAAGTCACCTCTTGTATTCTCTGGAGGGCCTCTACCCCTTTAAAAGTGAGTGATGGTAAACCTGGCTGCTTGTAAGTGACTTTGAAGCCAGCCAGGTGATAAAACACCAGTTATTTTGTGGACTTCCCGGTTTGTGTTAGTTCATCTCAGCACCAGAGTGCAATCTAAACAGAGTCCTTTTCTAGTATTATTTAAACATTTCGGAATCCATGTAGAATTCCTAGCAATCCCACCAGTGCTGGGGTTCTGGACCTCCTGGGACATGCTGGCGTGGGACTTGGACTGTGCATCCAGGTCAGTGGCCTCACAGCATTAAGTGCAGAACATTTGCACTTGAAATTTTCGAATATATGTGAGGAGGGAAATCAGAATGCTTCATTGGCATTAATGTAAACTAAAAATTGAGTGTCAGGTTCGTTTTGCCAGATGTGAATAAAGGAAACAGTTAAACCATGAGAAATACATGAGGAGAGCTTCCATGTAGTGCAATATATGTTTCTTGAGACATAGAATTGGAGCATGTACCCGTGAATTTCGTCTCTTTCAACACTAAATGCAACATTATTGTCCCTGTGTTTTCCTTGATTTAGTACATAATTTATTTGCATGTTCTCACACAGACAGGTACGTTTTCGTTTGTTTTTTGCGCATACACAGATACAACAGACAAACCTGCAAAGTGAGCAAGTGCTGCCGGAAAAAAATGTGCTGCATCTTCTGTGCTATAAAGGAAAAAAATGGGATGTAAGATTCTTGCTTTTTCTGGGTTTGAATGGGTGCTACAAGATTGCGGCAGGAGCCATGTGAATATTTGCACAATTTCGAAGATTTTAGTAATTCTGTGACTGTGCCAATGAAACAGGAGTTTGTTTGTTTGTTTGTTTGCTAAAGTTCTGGCACAAAAAGGGCACCTATTTATTTATAACCCGGGTAGCAGATTGAAACATTGTTTTATCTGTAAAATTCTGCTGATTAGTTAATAAATAAATGTTATCTAATGAATCATATTATATAACACAGCCACTACTAGCTGCAATATAAATTGAAACATTTATTAAAGTAATAACAGGCTGCGGCAGTACCTCCTGAAGGTACAGATGAGGACACAACCTCTTAGACGCTGTACCTGAGCACTGATATTTACAGATTGACTCTAGGTTCTGGCTGTGTGGTTACTACAGACAGGGTATGGATAGGAAAAGTTTCTTTTGACTAGTGCATTTACTTCTAGTCAAGCTGTAGCATGGATGAAGTCCTCAGGGTTTATGTATAATCTGGTGTTTGTTTAGCACCGTGTGTTGTGGCATATCGAGGGAGACCTGAACACTGGTACAGTACTCACTGCTTGCTGCTTATTTGTCAGTGCTGTAAACAACTGGCAGGTAGATGCAGGTGTCAGGCTGCTGGTGTGTGCCCTGGAGGTGTTTATAGGAGAGGCAGGCATGTCTAGAAAACACCGGGGTTGGAGGTGCGATGTTTTGCCATTGTTTCACTGGGTGCTGATGTACCACGAGTGTCCAGCTGTTTCGCTGCCAGCTCTAATAGGACATGGTAGCTGTCGGCAGAAATCACTTATCATTGACTGCCACTGTGCAAAAAGTCAGAACAATCTGCTTTTCATTTGCTGAGAACCTCATAAAATGGGGTGGCTGTCGAACAGCCACGTATATATCAATTGCAATTGATAGTAATGTTGACTAAGAGGCATTGGGCCATAAGGTCATGAAGTCAGTCGAGTGCTCTACTGTGAGCTCCAAATCAAGACCTGTATTAGGCTTCTCCTGTTGTACTGCTACGTTTTGAGTTTTGAACCTTTTGAGGTGCCCAGAAACCTTTACAAAGCACCAATCTGCTTGTGTGATCTTCTCTACCGCATGATCTGGTGACCCAGACCTTTACCACATGGCCTCAAGAACCCTAATACTTGGCCCAAAATGTAAAATATAAAAGGTCCTTGTAAAATGGAGACATCAGAATTCCATGAGGTCCAGAAACATATCTGCATCCCTTGAAACATATCCCAGATATTGCTGCCTGTTCTTGGACTGGGAAGATTAAAAAATTAATGTGAAGTTTTCATAATGTGACTAGAGATTTTGTTCTTTCTGAAAATTAGATTGCTTTAAAATGTCACAGGTTGGGCCCTCAGGCGAGGATGCACTTGACACTGGGTGTCTCCAGTCCATGTGTTTGTGTGTTCTAGCCTTTGTTTTAGATGTTTACATGTTGTGACTTCTGCATGCAGGTTGTCTTGGACAACCTTGGGCTGGTTGTGGGACTTGACCTTATTTCTGAACTCCAGTATATATGAGTATTGTGTGTGTGTGTGTAATCTCACTGGCAAAAAAAAAAAAAAAAAAAGCAAAAAAGCAATGCATCAAAGAGCCCCCATGAATTTCAATTAACACATTTACAGTCATTAAGCACAGCAGTGAGATACAGCTTCAGAGTGGGAGGCAGTTCCCTTTGCGAAGCTACGTGCTGCTCAGAGCCAGCATGGGCTTAGGTCTCACTCTAATTTTTTTGTGATTAGTTCGTTCAGGGGTCTGTTATTCATGTAAATATTTTTGTGTGTGAGGCTTTGAGCCAGGCAGCTCTAGACAAGCCGAGGTGCACTGTTTAATTACAGTAGCGAGGCACAGCCGTGTTGTGTCTCCACAGCCTGAGCCCTCCTGCTGCAGCCTCAGCTCTGCCTCTCAGTGCTGCATCCTTGGCACGGGGAACTGGAGGTGGGAAGGACAACAACAGCTATTATAGTCACCTTTCTGCAACTATTGCACCCTCTCTTTTTTTTGCCATGTGGGGAAAATGTTGCCAAGCTCGGGGCATTTGACATCCCCCTGCACTCACTGTTTCCCGGTCTGAAAGGACTCTGTGCAGCACATAGCCTCACAATGCCACATGTTGTTTTATTTCTGATTTGATTTTGTTATTGTTCCTCTGCTCTGTGCCATCCTAAGTATCTCCTCCTGCTCTTTAATGTTCACTCCCATATCTAATATAATCACAGTGTATTATTAAGTCCTTAATTTCTCAGTAGAGGTACCAGTGCTATTTTTCTGTGTCTCCCTACTTGTGAGTGCTCCACAAAATTAGCCTCTATGCATCTGGCAAAGTGCACAAGTTCATTTACATGCTGTGAAGAGGGGAATTATTACCTTAATCATACATATGAATAATTGAAGCCCAGGAAATCAGAATAATTTGCCTGCAGTCACAAATTAGTAGTGTAACCAAGAGTTGAACTGTACGCTCCCTAGTCCCAACCCAGCACCTTAAATCACGTTTTCTACCTCTGTTTTAAAGCTGATTGTGCTCTGGTAAGTCCCAGTCAAGGCAAAGAGCTGCTGTGTAGGCACTGTACGACTTCAGAACAGTTCCCTTCACTCAGGCACCTTCCAGTTGGATGGAAGAAAACAATTAGTGAATTAATAAAGGTTATGATTATGATAGGGAACTCACTGATATGTCGAGATGCTCAAAGGCATCCAGAAAAGGGGAACAAGGCTGGTGGAGGGTCCAGAACACAAGACCTGTGAGGAGTGGGTGGAGGAGCTGGAGTTGTTTAGTCAGGAGAAAAGGAGGCCTTAGTGCTCTCTAGAACGCCCTGAAATGAGGTTGTAGTCAGGTGGGGATCAGTCTCTTCTCTCAGGCAGCCACAGATAGGACAAGAGGACACAGCCTTAAGCTGCGCCAGGGAAAGTTTAGGCTGAACATTAGGAAAAAATTTTTCACAGAGAGAGGAATTGGGCATTGGAATGGGCTGCCCAGGGAGGTGGTGCAGTCACTGTCCCTGGAGGTGTTTAAAGAAGACTGGACGTGGCACTCAGTGCCATGGTTTAGATGATAAGGTGGTGTTAGGGCATAGGTTGGACTCGATGATCTCAAAGGTCTTTTCCAACCTAGCTCATTCTGTGATTCTGTGAAGTGTCAGCACAAAAGAACATTCTAACTATAACACTGCTCCAGAAAGCTTTAGTCAGAGAATACTGATGCTTGCTTCAGCTCTGGGGTGCTGGGGGCTGAGCAGGGGTTCAAATTGTACAGAAATAAGTCCCACTCAGTATACTGCTGTCAGAGGGTCTTTTAGTCTGAGCCAAAAGTAGCTGCGCTGGATGGCCATGCAGTGCAAAAATCCTGTCTGGCTCCACTTCCACGGTCTGGCTGGAGCAATAGAGCAAAGTGATGGAAATCTGGGGCAAAGCCTCTGCTCCTTGGACTGGGCCAGCCCACGTCACACGGGCAGCGATGTCCAACCCTGCCTGAGCAGGACATGTGAGTGCTCGAGCTGTGGCCGTGGACGTGAGCGAATGGACAGGGAGGAATTCTGCTCTGCATTGCTGCTACCCCAAACAGGGAGTGTAGTGTCAGTGCTCTTGAGGCATTGCAGTGCATTGCCGCTCTGAACCCATTCCATGAGCCTTTCTCGCTTTGTGTGCTTATGGCAAGGTGGTACCTGGAATGCCTTGTTGTTTCCCTTTGACTTACTTTATATTCTGCCATGCACTCCCATCTCTTTTGAGAGCAAAATGCTGTGTGAATGCCTTGAGGGCTCTTTCTCTTTCACTGACCTTTTTTTATGACTGTAAAGAAGTTTCCCTAGGCCCAAGTCTGCTTTCTGTCTTGAATATTGACCTTAGAGTTACACCATCTCATTGTCGCTGCACGCAGGCTTCTCAGCTATCAAAGTTCACCCACAGGACTCAAAAGTATTCCTAACTCAGAAACACCTTGCTTTTATGTCCTCCTCCTCTTTCCCCTCCTCCCTCCACATGAGCATTTTAATTTCACAAGCAAAATCCATTTTGCTGTGAATTTTGATAAGTGGTTCACCTGTTTCCAGGGTAAAAATTGTACTTCAAATTTAAATGTCTTTTTCACTGTGACTGTCATAATATTTTCCATTTGAGGCTGAGATTCCACTGTGGGTTTTCTGTGCCATGTTGTCATCTGTCCAAATCTGAGCTTAAATGCGTGGAAATTCTGACATTTCAGTAAGAAGTATAAAGTGGGTTTTTTATGTTCTTCAAGTTAGCTGTTCCATAGGTGCGGCCACTGGGTTTTGCCCAGCACTCAGGTCTTTCCCAGTTCAACAACAGATTGAAGATTTCTCAAGTTTTTTGGACTTGTTTGCATTGACTGTGCCGTGTCATTTTTGTGAGGAGAAGTGACGGTGATTTTTTACATGATTGTTGATCCTGAAAAGCTGATAACGGAATAATTACTCCAAACCAGGGATTTCCAGCCCGACTTTGCTTGGGAAGCGGTGGTTGCGTGTGATGCCGAATGTGGTGTCCATGTACGTGCAGATCTTGGAGAAGGCAGCTTCAAATCAAGCAAATTTGGAGCTATTTCACAGTGAAAATGGCTCTGTGGTAGAAAGAGCGGTCTTTAGTGGGGGTTTTGAGAGGGGTTTGGTAGATATAGTGCTGTTGGACTCCTTACCCTCAAGTCAGTGCCCTTTAGTCAGAGACTGCTTATGCCCGGTAGTGTGAGCTACGTGTTTTGGGGGCAAATTCTGAATATCGCTGTTTGCCTACACTCAAGTATTTGACAAAGGCTGAAATTTTTTTCGGCAGTCATGTGGTTTTATGTCAGGTTGTTATGTGGAACAAAGTACGCTGTTGAGATTATCACTGAAATTGAATTCTCTAAAAGGCTTTTGCAGCTTTCTGTCAGGTAATATGAAATACATAGAAATGTACACCCACTGGCAACATTCACTTCCTTTTTTTTTTTTTTTTGTCATTAACTTCTTTCAGAATACAAGGGGATATTTGCAGCTATTTCAGTGGCTTGACATTTGTCACAATGATACAATTTCTAAAACGTTGACTTTAATTGCTGCCTCAGCTCACTGAACCTCTTACCAAACAGGCTGTGAGAATTGCTCACAAACTCCTGCTATCAGAACTGATTCCATTGTGGTCTGACCTGATCAATTGCTCCTTAACGCAAGTCATAGTCACTCTGCGTAATTTTATAGCGTAAATCAGATTTTACACTTTTGGGGCTATGATGTTATTGCATCTCTAGAGCCAGGGGCGACAGAGTTGGGAAATGAACCCAAGGGAGTTGTGCTTGATAACTGCTCAACTGGCGCTCAAAAACTTCATTCTTCACAGTTGTGTATTAAGCAACATGACCAACATTTGCCACATGTTGTTTATTCTCCTATCTTCCCCCCAGAGAAGAGAACGTGTGTACTGGGCCTATTTCTTTCCTTGAGGAATTATGTTCCTCAAATCCCATATTGCCTGTAGAAATCATGTCTTTATCATTAACTTTTATGCTGTCTATTAACCTTCAAATTTGATGGTATTTGGGTGGCTGACCATCTCAGATATCATTGGAAAAGCTCTGCCATGTTGTATGTGAATAGTTACTGAACTGGTTGCAGTGCAGGGAGCAATCATTTGAATAGTCCTAATAAAACCTCTTTTTTGACTGTTAATTATTAATTTTTTATAATATGAGCTTGTAGCAGAATATTGCTCCCTGTTTTAAATGATAATAATGTAATTAATTGTAGCTGCCTAGAATAGCTGCAAGCAATCACCCCGTTTTGTTGTGTCTTACAGTTATCTAAGTTGCTTGATAGCTTCATGTAGCCAGGCTGGGTGGGCTCATTCAGCCCTGCTTCAGCTCAGTTAACATAATTCCTTCCATTGCACTGGATTTTTTTATTAGACACCACATTAGCTTCTAATGAAGGTGTCAGGCTGACAGACATTGATGCCATCTAGATGCACGATGAAGCATTGTAATGGTGATTATAGAAGTCTCTCCATCCTGGGAAACCTCTGGTGTGTTTTCCTAAAGGTGCCTCCAGAATGAACTGGCTGGTTTATGTTTAAGAGCTGAGGCTCGATCCAAATCGTTCACATCAAGGGCAATTATTCCGGGAATGATAATGAGTCTCACACTGGGCCTCCACTGAGAATTCCATTACCAGCATCAGTTATGGCAACAGTGTAAGTAAGTGAGCAAACTAAAATAAGGGCCACAACAGCTCTTTGGTCTAAGACACACTTTCTTGAGGATAAGACTTACCTTGAAACAAAGAAATCCACAGTTTGGATACTCACTAAAAGCAGAGGGTTTTTTTCCCTTGATGGAAAACTTGGTTTTGCTGCTAAAATGTGTACACAAACTTTTTGGGAAAACCCGAAGCTTTCTGTAAGCATGTTCTTTTCATCAAATCCGTTTTTTCTGAGACAGAAACATTTGAAAATGTTGGACCAGCTCTAATACCATGGGCTCAGGCTTTTTCTTCTTCCATTGTAGGATGTGGCACGTGCTGGTCCTGCCGAGGACCCTGAGAGTTGCCCTGGCTCAGGTTTTTCATGTTTGAGCCCTCTGCCCGGCTTGTTCTTGGCTGTGCCTGTCCCCCCACAGCTTCCCTGCATTTTTGCATCCCAGTGGTGACGATGCAGTTTGGCTGCAGTTAGTACAGCTCATATTTCTTTAGGTAAATGGCTGTGAAAAGCTTTCAATATTGGGACAAACCCAATAGAAACATGTAGATTACCCAACAGAGGATGTTCTCAAATTCTTTGGCCAGAAACTAAAATTCTTACCTAAGATTTTCAAAACTCTGGAAGAAGTTTGACCTTCCCCTTCCGTCAGCCAGCTCTGAAGTTTGCAGCCGATGGTGTTTTACTAGACTTGCAGCACTGACTTAATAGCTCTTTAGTTATTAGAGGATAAATGTTCATGTTCTACAAGTTTAAATTATATTAAAAGCCTTTATTAGCACCACTTGGCAAAATACCTTCTGGCTAGCTTTCTGGCCTTGGGCTAGGCCATTCTTGTGGTTTCTTAATGACATACTATGAAATGGATATAATTTATGAGAATTTGGTGCCAGGTTTTGCGTGTATTAAGAAGCATTTGCCGTTCGTGCTCAATGCTGCTGAGCAAAATGAAAAAGATTAAAAACTTGAGTTATGTCTTGCATTCATCTGGCTTGATTTTCGTTGTACACGGCCTTTTGCATTTTTAGGTATATATATTTATTTTTTTATATTATCTAGTCTCTGAATTACTGGTGGTTGTTCAGTTCTGGCATGTAACAGTGCTGTTACCAAAGTTACTTTCAATTTATTTTCCAACCCTCCCTGAGTAATTTTGGCCAAGTATTCTCAATGAAAGAACTCCTCTGAGCCACGTAATAGGTTTCCCCACAGTTGGGAGAAGAATTAGGCCACTGGGGCAGCTCATTTTTGTGAAGGCAGCTGTGCCGTGGGCCAAAGGCCTCAGAAGTTTCTTTCCCACGAGACTTGGTGCTGGGGTGTGATTCAGCTGGTTGGTATTTTCCCCCTCTCAGCATCTGTTTATTTGCTTTGCCACCAAGGCCGCCTCCTTTTCCTTCTGCTGATACAGCGTTGGTGTGAAAAACGGATGGGGCAAAGCACCCGGCAGGTGGGAGGAGGCGTGCGCGGTGGGAAAATGGGGCTGGGAGAAAGGCATGGGGCTTGAGTAACCTTTCTTAGGTGTCTTTCCATCACAAGAGTTGTTTGTGGCCAAGGTGTGAGCTTTGGTGGTTGCAGAAGGGTGCTGCCGTGGATCTGATCCGATGCTCTCTCTCATTCTTTCCGCAGTGGGGAAGCCTCACAAGTGCAACTACTGCGGCCGGAGCTACAAGCAGCGCAGTTCTCTGGAGGAGCACAAGGAACGCTGCCACAACTATCTGCAGAATGTCAGTCTGGAGGCTGCTGGGCAGGTCATGAGTCACCATGGTGGGTGCAAACGGCCTCTGGAGCTCCCTTGGATTGGAGCATCTCCTGCGGGTTTCTTTCCATCTCTTTTTCTTCCTTCCTTTCGTCTTTGGATCGTTTCCGTCTTAGAGAGTGCTTACACTCAGAGGGGCAGGAGAAGAAAAGATGGGCTAAAATCCTCACTCTGTCCAGTTTAACAGCCCTAGTTGTGGTTATTTTGTTTAAGTCAGTATTTCACTTTTTAGTATGTGCACATATGCAGACATGAAAATAAGCTAAGTCTCCTATTCAAAATTAGCCAAGAAGTTGTATCATAGAATGGTTTGGATTGGAAGAGTCCTTAAAGACCTTCCAGTTCCAGCCCCCTGCCATGGACAGAGACACCTTCCACTACACCAGATTGCTCAGGTCCCATCCAACCTGGCCTTGGACACTGCCAGGGATGGGGCAGCCACAGCTACTCTGGGCAACCTGTGCCAGGGCCTCACCACCCTCACAGGGGGGAATTTCTTCCCAGTATCCCATCTATTCCTGCCCTCTGGCAGTGGGAAGCCATTCTCCTTTGTCTTTGTCCCTCCATCCCTTGTCTCAAGTCCCTCTCCAGCTCTCCTGGAGCCCCTAAAGGGCACTGGAAGGGCTCCAAGGTCCCACTGGAGCCTTCTCTTCTCCAGGTGAACACACCCAGCTGCCCCAGCCTGGCTCCAGAGCAGAGGAGCTCCAGCCCTTGGAGCATCTCCGAGGCTTCCACTGGACTCGCTCCAATAGCTCCATGTCCTTCTTGTGTTGGGAGTCAAAGCCATGTATAAAATGTATGATTCTCTTCCCCTTCCCTTCTGATAGTGAGTGATAACTGGAGAAGATAAGGATGGTAGAGGTATTCAGAAGTCATTATTTCTACCCTCTGTGATATTGCCTTATCCCTCCCTTTTTTGGAGGGATGGATGTAAAAATCTCTAGAGCAGAATGGAATTCAATAGTGCTGTAGAAAGTAATTATAACAAAAAAAATGTTTATATGCATTTACATTTGCTAGTATTAATATGTTAACTAACACTGCATGTGTTAATATACATAAGGACTGAAGATTGCCAAAAGATTGTTGAAAGCAAGAAATGTCACACTCTGTGAATTTGTTTTCAGAAATTTCTGGAGCTATTAGTATGAATAATGAGCATAATGTCTCAGGCTGCAGGGTTGAAGGCTTTTCTGTAGCACTAAATGTTAAATGGTAGCTGTCCAAAAATGGTTATAATTTTATTCAAAATTAGTGTCTCTCAAACTCTTCTAAAACTGAGCTTCTTTTAACTTTCCAAAGTTGTCTTTAGATGTTTGGTACTTGAAGTCTCTAAAATTTTTTACTATTCAGAAAATATAAAAAACGGTACATTTTCCATTNGTGTCTGGGTTTATTAGACAGTTATTCATTAAAATAAGAAATTAAAATAATTAAAATTTCTGAGGAAATCTAAAGCTTTTTCTAAGCTGCCTAATGCCATGACAAGAAGGGTAAATCCTTAACCTTGTCTGCCCAAAGAAGCTGCAGTGATTGACCTTGCATTGATTTTTCTACCACCTGAAGTTAAACCAGTGCAAATCCCATGTGGACAGTTCTTTTATTTACAGCCTGACTGACTTTGCTTGGGCTTAAAATAGAAGTGTTCACACAACCACTTCACTTTTCTCAACAAAATTAGCTTAAAGCAGCACTTTGAATTCAACTAGTGCCTCTTTCTCCTCCAGGCAAATATGTCGTCTGTGCCTCCCCTGGTGAATGTTTAAGGGGATGTTTGATCCACTGGCTTCATTTAGTTGTTTAGTGAGGGCACAGCGAGGACAGGCAGCGACAGGGAGCTCCGGATTCAGCTGGGTCCAGTAATAAATCTCGGCACACATCCCAGCATCACTCACACCTGTGAAGCTCAGCATGAGGGTCATGAGCATCAACCTGTAGAGGTCTGCAGCAAAGTCGTTTTTCCTGGGACTGTAAAGACACCAGAGAGGAGTACAAAAATGATTACTTGGCTTAACGTTAGGCCTTATACTAACTCTGAAAAAATTGTATTAATTTCCTTGTCTCCCATGTCACACATGGAAATTATATTCCTGAGGATGACTAAGAGTATGTTTTGGAGACTTCTATTCTGCATCCCACTGGAGTTGAGCTTTCCTGACTCTCTTTCCAAATACTTGGTGTTTCATTTTTGCTGGACATTTTGAAGCCTTGGAGTGCATTTTGGTGTGACTCCTGCTCACGACTTCACCATTGCACACAGAATAAGGAGACGTGGGGATTTTCTTATCCCTACCAGCATCCTGCTCCTCCTGCTTTAACAACACCAGCATTAGCCAACATGAAGCATTGATCCAAATTATTTCTGCAGAGACTAATTGTTCCAGAAAACTGGAAGCAGCCCCCTAGAGGCTTTGGATTTTTTTCAAGCATTGTGCTCAAGCCCATCAGTTTACAGGCATGCCACAGACATCTACTTTGGTGCTTTCAATTATCTCTGTCTTGCAGATGGCTAGATCACCTGACTGAAGCCACAAGGGGAAGCAAGAGAGGAGGAAGGAGGGCCAGTTTTGGGGGTGGGTAGGAATGTAAAAATCTCTGGGTCTCGCTCCATCCTCTTGCAGGATGCCAGTCGCTTGTTGAGCTGCCTCTCCTTGTGTTCCTGTTCCCTGCTCAGCAGGACAGATGCTGCAAGAGAGATCCCATGATTTTGTTGTTGAAAATTTTCAGCTAAGCAGTGCTGGCTCTGGAAGGAGAAATTAATCTGCAGTCTCCTAGCTAGTTGTGTATTGGGGGTGACAAAAGGGACAGTCCCTGAATGCCAAGAACATGACCTTTGCAGGAAAGAACAGGGAGAAATGTTGAAGGCTAGCTATGGTTTACACCCAGTTATGTTGTCTTCTCCACTGCCACAAAGCCAAAAGTCCAGAGAAATTCTTCCAGGGGAATGGAGAAGGGTACTCTTTTCAGGAGAAGGAGAAAGAAGCCTAGCCCTAGGCTGTGCGAGGCTCAAAGGCCAGCTCCACATAAAACACACAATGGCCTTGTGTCTTTCCCTCTTACATAGTTGCTTAAAACATCGTTAAAATGCTGGTCCCACAGGACACTTCCCACCAGGATCCATGGGAATATTTCCTGACATTTCTCTGCACACACACACTTCTTTTAAATAGCAATATTGTGAGCTTCAGAAAGGAAATTGAGGTTGATGGAGTAATACTAATTTATACCAGCTGAGACTTAGCCAGTGTCTGGTGTCTGCACACAAAATATTTATCAGCAAAACACACACTGCGTAATTTTTTTACTTCTCTTTTTCCCCTATTCTTTCCTCACTGGTACAGCATAAACTTTTTAATAGTTCATGTGGTTTTGTACAAATTAAGAAGTATAAAGTTAAAGATATTCACTATGATTGAAAAAACAATGTCTTCAGGAAAAGAAAGACTGCTTTGAAGACTATCCAAGTTTATGAATTGAGAGTTTAGGCTTAGAAACAACACTTTGTGTTAACTGCAATTGAGTATTGACAGTGTCAGAGGTGGTGAACTCTTCCATGGGCAATCCAGGATCACACCCTGATGAAGAACATCCCTGAACAGAAACATACTCAAGCGTGGGCTTTTCCTGGGCTGGAAGTTTGCTTTTGGAATAAAAAAGTCTTCCTGAGCTGAGATTGTAAACTTCAGCATAAAATGAGTTGCTGTATCTGAGCTGGTTATATCCTGTCAGCTGTTCTTTGGTTGCTCTCACTACCAAGGTAATGAAGTAGGATGTACTACAACAAAAAAGGAATTGCATTTACTGCTGAGTAAATGTGTACACGAGCTTCTACTACAGAGCAGCTGATTGTTGAGAACTGTAGTTGTGTGTGATCAGTTTGGTTTTCCCTTTCTTATTTTGTTTTTGCCTTAAAAAAAATGGAGACTGGGCTAAGTGTCCTTTATTTGTGTGTTTTTTAAATTGAAATGAAAATTTTTGTATCTAGAATTGTTAGTGTGATATTTAATGTTTTGGGTTTCTGAAATGTGACATGTCATCTGTTTGGTCCAGTTTTGCCTGCCATTTAAATGGTTTCAGAAACTAGACCGTTTCCTGCTTTCCCTTCTCCCAGGAAATCTGCATAACAAAACACACTCTGGTAACGTATTTCCATCATAACACAAATATTGGTGTGATTCAGTGATTCTGTTGCAAAAGAGAAGCGCCCTGGATTATAGACTTGGGTTCTGAGGTGGGAAAAAGTACCTTCAGCATGAAAGATGGAAAAGAAAATGCTTTTATTGTTGATGATTTTAGTTTTAAAATGAGTCCAAGCAGGATTTTTGCCTGACTTAGTGAAGAGCAGATGTCTTTTTTAGCACTATTCATTTTTCACGGAAGAAAGGTTTCAAATTATGTGTAGGAAATTTTACACACATATGCCCAGCAGCTGAATTATTTAATTATTACTTAATTGTTATAAGACCATACAAATGTCACTACATTTGGGGCTTATTCAGATGGCTTTTAAAGTAATAAGGGGCTTTGTACTGGTTCAGGATGTCTTGAGCAGGTGTTCCTAGGAGGGATTGTGCACCTTCCTGGTACGACACCACCAGCCTTGTGTGTCCTGTGCACCAAGGGCTGGAAATCCTTGAAGTGGCACCCAGGCGGACGTGGCCCATGGCAGTCACATCCTGGGGTTCACACCATGTGTGCGTGCGTGTGCATGCATCCACTGAGCTTGGATAAGCCAAAAAGGACAGTCAGATGCCATTCCTCAGTGAAAATCAGCAGACATCATCTCTTCTTTCTTCCCAAATCTCCTTGGTAAATACTTGAGTAGTGCAGATAGCTCCTGACCAAGCACGGTATTTAATTAACCTTAAAACTTTACCCTTAGCTGTTAAAGTATTCCAGGCCTCCCAGTCTGTGCTGGGCATTAATTAAGTCACTTGAACACTGTATTCCATTTTGTTGCAACATTAGATTCATTTCATATTTATGTTTTTTTTCCCCTCCCTTTCAGTGATGCCAGCAGGACTGCCTTGTAAATGAGAAACCATTGTGTTTCTCAGGGGGAGCATCCTGTACAAATAAAAAAGAAGCAGAGTAAATCATTTTACAGCATATGGTAGATTCTAAGCCTCAAAGTACTCAGCTTTCCATGGCAGCAGAGGCACAAATGGAATCAAACGAATAAATTGCCATGTTTTCTTATTATGGATGTCTGAATTGAGAAGTTCACCTGAGCAGATACTCTCTTTTGTAATTGCCTGGTATTTGCTCTTCCTTACTAGAAAGAAGGCACAGACAAGGTTTTTATCACCCCATTTTTCCTATATTACGTGCTGGCAAACAGCTGTGTTTAGGAACAGGGGGGTGATTATTCCATGTCAGGATCCTGAGGGTAGTGTAGTTACATGGGAGGGAAGTGGGCTGCTGGTGTTCATTTATGGCACTGTCTGGGAGAAGGTGTCTGTGACACAAAAGGCTGCCATGGTGAGAGACCGGAGGAGGGCTGGCAGAACATGAGGGTGCCAGTCCTTCTCTGCCACCTCTGCAATACCCAGCACTTCACTGGGAGCCTGATCTAAGACAGAGAATGCAATGGGTTCCTCTCAGTTTACAAACTGGAGGAATCTGTGCCAGATCGCCCCAGTTTCTGTTTTTCTGCCATCCATTCTTTATACCCCAACCATCCCATTAGCACATGGACTAGTGACTGATCCCTCTCAGGTTTTTCTTGCTACCTTCTGAGGATGAATGCAGGACAATTAGGCCTGGTATAAAACTCATGGCACCAGGGCAGAGCTACACACTTGATATATATTGCAAATGACTGGGCCTGATCCACAGTCTGGTACTGCTAATTATAAAACGATGATTACAAGAGGGTGCTCAACAAAAACCAAAGTACTTTGTAGGTGCTTAAGAATGGCTAAATCAGCAAGTGGCATAAAACCCTGTCCAAGTGGCTCACTACCCTGGTTAGAAGCCTGTGCAATTCCTACATTTTAGCTTTAGCACCTTATTCCCTAAACCAACAAATGTCAGAGAGAGAAATGAGTAAGGACAGAAGAACTTACTGATTTTTTTGGTTTTGTCTCAAATACAGTGTATGAGCATTCCATAGTTAGCACAGGAATGCTCCCTGCTGATCCCTGATTCCTGCTGATGTGAAGTAAGATGCAGAAAACCTCTGTTTGCAGACTGTTAGATCTGTGCTTGAGGGGATAAAATATTAATCAAAAAAAGGGTAGTTTCTGTGTCTGATTCTGAAGGGAATTTCCATGTGATGTTAATCTTGTTGTTCCAGTACAGTCTCATTACAGTGTGAAGAGAGGAAATATGCTTTAGCAAACTGATCTTTCATTTGAGAACCCTTTGTCTTAGGGAACACACAGCCAGGCCCAGCAAACACAACTCATCAATGCCTTGTGCGATTTTTAATCATTGAGATTAGTGTAAAAAGATAATAAGAATAATTATGCTGTATGGTAAGTGTGAAGGGAATACACAGAGAATGGTAAGTAAAGATTTACATTGGTGACAGGTGACCATATTGAAATGAGAATAACACAAAAATGTCATCTACAGAGTGAGTTTTCAAAAGTGTCCTCTCCTCACTGGTGATCTTGAGTGTCCAGAAAAAACAAACTCTTTTATAAAAGCTTAAAGTTGGGTTTCTGCTAGATAAGATGTTCCTGAGGAGAGATGTTTTATGAATGTGGCTCTGCTTACAGGTAATTGCTGTCTTGATGCCCAAAGTGTTCTCACACCTTGCTTTATGTTGTATTGTACTTGTTGCACAGTCAGCAGGGCTCAAATGATTTATGTTGTTTGTGAAGTGTGGACCAGACCTGTCTGATTCTGTTTTTCGATTGTATGTAGTACCTGCTCTGGAAGATTGTAAGGAACAAGAGCCTGTGATGGACAACAATATTTCTGTGGTGCCTTTTGAGAGACCTGCTGTTATAGAGAAGCTGACAAGCAACATGGGAAAGCGTAAAAGCTCCACCCCACAGAAGTTTGTGGGTAAGCTGGAAATGAGCCTTTCATTCTTTTTAGTGCGTGGGTATAGGTAATGTGCTATTTGTAATAGCCAGAAGAACAAGGGGAAAAGGTAGCACTCTCACAACTTGGTTCTGATACAACAGTGGAGATGGTTAAATCACAGCAAGAAATCATGATAATTACTGAATTCATTTTAACAGTCCAGAGAATTCTAAAGTGAAGTCCACCGTCATGAAAATGCTTTAGAAAACCTTTTACTTAACACTGTTTTGTTCGTGGGTTTTTTTAAACTTCTCTCTAGCCCTTTTGAGATTTAGACTTGTTATCTTCCCTCTCCTTGCTCCAGAAAAAAACAAAAACAAGCTAAGACTGTCATATAATTATCTGTCTCCATATGTGTTAAAAAAACAAACAACAAGTATCTCAAAACTTCTAATTTGTATTAAATTCCTGACACTTGGCAACAACTGGTCTGATAATACTGACATGAGGAAGTAAATCACATCCCTTGAGTTGGAAGAAGTTCTTGCTCCGAGTGCAGCACTCCGCACACAATAAACTTATTAATGCATGAATGCAAAACAGCATTGGGTGGCTTTTGGTTACTAGATTTAGAATCCTAGGTCAAGAATTCATATTTTGCTTTGTGTCTTGACATATTAAAATTATTCAGCTTGTAAGAGGTGACAGTATGAAGAATTTTACTTGGTTTGAGCTGTAACTTAAAGCTTCTTTTTACTGCTACTGAAGCAATGTAAAACTTCTTAGGAGGAAAGCTAGAACAGAGAATTGTTTGGGGTAAGTGTCAGACTCTGAAGTCACTTAATAGGAGTTTTCCATGCTCGCTCCCTGGAAGGGCAGTCACACACAACTTAAGGGTGTCTCATTCTGCCTACACTGAGGGCACTTACAGAGAGGATCAGAGCGCTGTAAGCAATTAGCACAGCCATTTAGAAAAATTGTAGCCCCTCAGCTAAATGCAGATTCAGATGGATTTGTTAAATCACCCCTGAAGGTGGCAGTAAGTAAGCTACATGGTTTGAAATAGCAGGGGGCCAGCAGTGTGCAGCAGCTCACCCGGGGCGAGTGACATACTGACCTGGCTGCTCTCGGTCAGCTGACCATTCCCAAATATCAGTGCTGAGCCAAGGTTATGCCAGCAATGATCCATCCCACGTGGGGAATGCTGGGGGGCATCAGTATTTCCTATGTCATCATGTTTTTAGGCCAGAAAGGTGATTTTACTTGTCCACTCATGCACCATTGACCATATGTTGTTCTTGTGTTCAGAGGTAAATTTACTGATTGGAAGTCCTTGCCTGTGAGATGCTATACCACATTATTATTCTCTCCAGCAGGTTATACTACTTTGTTGTTAGATAAATCTGCTTTTTTCTATGGGTATAACATATCACTATCCAGGTGTAGGAAAAAAGTACCCCCTTTCATATTTACCATATCTAATTTTTCTGATCTGTAGTGGCATCACAGTGTTTAGATTGAATAGCAGCAGTTTTCACTTGGCTGCCTTTCTTTTTTTTTTTTTCCCCTCCACCATGACCTCACTTTTCTTCCCTTTTTCTCCCCAATTAAATATTGTTCAGCTCTATCAGGAAGAATGTGTAATGGTTCTGTTGCTTGCAGGAAATTTTCCTGTGCATACTGCAAACGTGGCACCTGTCCAAAACAACTTAATGGTGTTTATGAGAAGGTCATGTAAGCATAAGCTAAAATCTTTGCATGCTACATCTATCAATGCTTTACTGCTCTTTCTGCTCAGCAATCTCCAAGGGACCATGGTTATGGACCACAGTCTCTCCTGTGGCTGAGTTTTCAGGAGGAAAGGAAGCAGCGTACAGCAAATACAATTAATTCATTTCCGCGTGAGAGACTTGGTTATATATCTGCTCTTGAGGTACTAGTCTTACCAAACCAGTTGAAATAGTGGAGGCAGAAAGTACAATTTGTGATGTGCAGGAGTCTGAGTTCTTCTTTTTGCTTCTTGTTCAATGAGAGAGAGGCAGACACCAGTTAAATTAAAAGCAGCCCTCTTCAGGCTGGTCATGTGAAGCAGATTCACGTATTTTCAGTTGGAATTTGCAGCTTACTCTCAGAATGTCACTGAGGTTAAGAACTGGCAGGATGCAAAAGGAGACATTTATGTGGCTTACGATAAGACCATGGTTGTTAGAGTAAGAATTAAAAATACACGGGCGTCTCAGAACAGATGAAGATCAACCAGCTGCCAAATTACAGTCAGCTTCTGGTTAATGGGGGTCAGGGAGAAACTTCCCCAGGGGGAAGTGCTGGAACAGCTTTCTCCAAGGTTTCTTGTAGCTTTCTCCCAGCTGCTTTAGATACTTCACGAGATGGACTGCAGGTATCACAGGACAGCTGTGTCTGCGTGCTTTGATCTAGCTTCAAATGCCTGTTTCGAGGTTTATTTGAATGTCATATGGCCAGAGGGGAGAATGTTTTTTCTTCTACTTCACTAATGTAGGGCAAGGATAAATAGACTTTGAGCACAGTTTAAATGAAAATTCAGAATGATTGGTCTGATTAGCTGATTTTAAGTATAGAATTGGCTAAAGAGGAATTTAATTTGGAAACCACATTGTACTGGTTTATTGGACGGTTTATTGGTTACTTCTGAGCTCTGTGTTTTATGCCCTCTCCTTCCCATGTTATCATTTATTTTACTTTTTTATGTCACACTCCATTTCTCAGGCTCTGACATCTTTGGAACTGGTTCATAATTAAAGGAATAAATAATTCAGGTCACTGGCAATTTGCAGCTTTCTTTGCTGTCTGTGCTAGAGTAACTAAACATGGATGATGAAAGGAATCAAAATAGGATTTGCATCATTTATCCAAGTAGCCCATAAAGGATGGGTAATATTTCTTGATCTATAAAGCCTACAAAGGACTGACAGTGTGTTTGGCAGCTGGGTCAGACCCTCACTAGATCCATTTCTTTATCCAAACACAAGAATGACACAGGTGGCCAGAGAAGGTGACAGGCACCAGTGGGCACCAGACACACTTGCCTGCTGGAGCTGTCCGTCCCGTCTCTCGCAGCACAGCCACCACAGACTGCCAGACCACAGCAAAAAACTGAAAAGAGGATGTTTGATGGCAAGAATCATCCACAGGTCGTGTTAGATTACTAGGACCATCGTTGAGTACACATCATAGATACACAAACGTGGTATGGTGTCCAGCCATGTGAACAGTATTGCTGAACAGAGTAGGAATATTCATGTGCTTCACTTTAGACTTATATTTAATTAACTTGTTAATCAGGGCTAAATTCCCCAGCAGAAGTGAGGCATCATCTCTAAGGATAACATGGGTGTTTCTCTATGCATCACTTTGGAATAAGTCACACTAAGTGGAATGAATTATTATAGTCAAAAATAAAATGCTGAGTGATAGCTGTGTTGAAATGTACTAATGCAATTTGGAAGAGATTTGGGATTACAGTTCTGTTTCTTATAGTGATTTATACACATTGTGTTCCAAACAATTTTGGCAAAAGGTGATAGAAGATTCTTGAGTAATTTAATTCTTGAATAGCCAAACCACTTGTAAGTAGTAACTTCTTGAATTTATTAACTTAGGCTACTGGAAAAAAGTCTGGTTTTATGTACCAAGAAGTGAAGTAACAAAGACCATGAAAACTAACCAAAATTATTTATCAGACTTCATAAAATCAGCTTTAAAAGTTAGCTTTCAACAACTAGTTCATTGCGTGTGTGAACACACGTGAACATGTGTGTCTTGTATCATATACCTTTAAGCTTTCCTGCTAAAAAAGAGGTTATTCCATGGGCTTTGCCTGTCCTGGCACTCCAAAGGCATCACTGGAAAAGCAGTACTGCTGAGCTGAGCCCTGGTGTAAACAGTGGTCAATTTGTTCCCCTCCAAGGAGAGCTGTCACGCGTAACGTGGTGCCCTGTGACTGCTCTAATGTACCAGCATGTGCTTCTGGTTTTGCACATCTGTCATGCCACTGATGTAAAAAGGTTACAAGGATGTGAGTTAGGATTCACAGTGATGAATCAGCCAGCTTCAGCATCATGTATTAATTTATCCTGTGTCGATGAAAGGTGCTTTTGCCTTTTACCAAGTGAAACTAAGCTATACCTGTGGTTTCTCTATTTGTTTTCTTGCCTAAATAGACACTGGGAAGGGAGGGGTGTGTGTATGTCTTCTTTTTTTTCTCAGTCCAAAAAGGATAGAATCTTTTTTTTGAGGGAGGAAAACTGCAAAGATCAGCCTCCAGTGCTCCTATAAATGGCTTCATTCTTCTTTCTTGGCCACATGCTCTCATTTAATCTTTGGGGTTTTTTTCTGCTGGTTCAAGGATTTACATATTGTGGCTCTAAAGGTGCTACCATAACAAGCCCCCTGTACCTGTTGTTGAGAAACCTGTTTAGGTTTCTCACTGCGCAGCCCTGTTGTAAGGTAGGTGTGAGGCACCTCAGATTGTGGGGGACATGTGAAATGGTCCCTTGAATTTTGGAGAGAGTATATCTAATTCTGTACTCCATCAGAACTTCAGTGGCCTCAATATTTCAATCCTTTATCTACCAGTTAACGTGTATTTCCTAACTTGAAGTGTGAACACAGTCAGGCCCAGTTGAAGATTTGGAATTGCTCTGGAAGTTGCTGCAGCCACATGTTTCACCTGGAATAAACGAAAAGAAAACAAAAAAAAAAAGAGAAAGCTCTTGGTGAGGTTACTGTTTTACCCATCTCAGGACAGGAACTTTATGGGAGGTCGGGAATAAATTAGAAGGAGGTTAACTTGAGACTCTGGAATAATTTCACCCCAAGTCAGGGAGTTTCTGTCCCTCCCCACCCTTCTTACAGTGAAACATTGCAGTGATTATGTTGATTTTGCTCATGCATTTGCTTTTATCTCTTAGGTGAAAAGTTCATGAGATTTGGCTATCCAGATATCCCCTTTGATATGAACCTAAGCTATGACAAGGAGGCTGAGCTGATGCAGTCTCACATGATGGACCAAGCCATCACCAATGCAATCACCTACCTTGGAGCTGAGGCACTTCACCCCCTGATGCAGCACACACCGAGCACAATTGCAGAGGTGGCCCCGGTCATCAGCTCAGCTTACGCTCAGGTCTATCATCCCAGCAGGATAGAGAGGCCCATCAGCAGGGAAACAGCCGACAGCCACGAGAACAACATGGATGGCCCCATCTCCCTCATCAGACCAAAGAGTCGAATCCAGGATAGAGAGGGCTCCCCCAGCAATAGCTGCCTGGATTCTACTGACTCAGACAGCAGCCACGACGACCGCCAGTCCTACCCAGGAAACGCTGCCTTAACCCCCAAGATAAAGCCAAACCCGGCTTACGTGAAGGAAGAGGCCAAGCCTTTGGATGTCACAAAAGCTTCTAAGGGCTCTTTAAAGGATATGTACAAGGTGATCAATGGAGAAGGGGAGCAGATTAGGGCTTTCAAGTGCGAGCACTGTCGCGTCCTCTTCCTGGACCATGTCATGTACACCATCCACATGGGCTGCCACGGCTACCGGGACCCGCTGGAGTGCAACATCTGTGGCTACCGGAGCCAGGACCGCTATGAGTTCTCGTCGCACATAGTCCGGGGGGAGCACACATTCCGCTAGGCCTTCTCATCCAAAGGGGACTCGTATGAAGTAGAACTGCACATGAAGAAATACTGCACTTACAATCCCACTTTTCCTCAGACATTGAGACGCCTATTTTGTTGTTGTTGCTGTTGTTGTTGTTGCTGTTGTTTAATTATTATTATTAACCTTATTTTTTGTGGACCCAACCTCATTTGCTCTGCCCAGCTTTAGAATGGAAAGAAGGAAGGGAATGGATAAAAGAGGGGTTTGTTGTGGCCATCAGTTTTTGGGGAGTGACCCGCCTTGCTTTCTGTGGGAATTGGAAGGCAGTCTGTGTCCGTCTCGGTCAGTTGTACACCGTGTCCTCTTTTGGGATATCGCTCAACCATGCCAGGTGCTTTCAAGTCCCAACAAGATGCCACTCATTTGCAATTTCAGAGGAATAGGTAGAAACATTTCAGAGGAGAGCCTTTTTCTAATGTGAAGATACGGTGCGAGCTTTCGGTGGCTGGAGGAAAGGGGGGGGAACCTTGTTCCGCAGAATGAACAATTGTTTTTAAAGCGAAACTGGTAGGGAGTTAGGAGCATGAATCAAAGTCAATATTCCTTTCAAAATTACTTTCAAGGGTGAGCTGTTTTCCTGGGTTGAGTGTGTATTGCCCCTCTAGAATGTAAATAAATTTAAAAAAAAAATGAAATGTATGTCTTAACACTGTACAACATTACAGCAGTTTAGTTTCATAAGTCTGAGGGCCTTCTGTGGTAAGTTTGAGGCTTTGTGTTTTTATTTTCCTTAACTTATGAAGCACCTTTTTTTAGAATTGTTGATATTCTGTTACTCCATGCCTATTTGTTGTCTCACTGGCTTCTTAGAGACCCTTGGGAGCCTTACTTCTTTAGTTGCACCCTAAGTTTTAAGAAAGAGCATTTAGAAATAACATTTAAACTTGTTTCTAGGACAATAAGTGGCCTAGGAGTGGGTGAGAGTCTGTAGTTTACTCAAGTGGTTCTGCTGCTCTTTTGAAATACCTTTGGGTTAAAATTATGGATTTTTAAAATGACAAAAGTACTAGCAGCAAAGTGTTCTTTAAGTATAGGTATATATAGATATATAATTGTGTAAATACTTTCTCATTCTACTATCACAGTGTTAACCACTTGGCAACAGCCTAAACTAAGACTTGCAGCTGGGAAAGCATTAGGAGCCAGATCCTTGGCCAGCATTAATCCTCTTGGCTCCGTTGAATTTAATGGAGCTGCCCCAACTACTTCAGCTACATCAGGATCCGAACCTTGACTGTTTTTTCTCTTGTTGACTTCTTACTTGCTAATTTGCTGAACCACTGATTTCCTTTTGTTTGTACATCATCAATTCTGCTTAATTTAAGGATGAAAGTATTAGCGGGTTTTGCTGGGTAGCCTTGGCTCCTGGCGAGCACAGAAGCCCAGGTCAAATGCAACCTTCAGGTCATGTACATGTGACCAACGCGTCACATACAACCTTCCCTACTTCTTCAAAAAGTAATTAGTGGAGGTGGAGGTGTTGTGTATTGATTTGGACTTGAAGATTTCATCTTTATTCCTAATTTATTAATTTCCCTGTAGGGAAAGCAGATGGAGAAACACACTCCAGAGAGAGTCCTTGACTTACAGACTGGACAAGAAAACAAGTCCACTGATCTATTTTGTTTCCTTTCTTTCTCTCTCAGTAAATAACAAAGCCAGCAACCACCCAGCAAGTTGCATCAGTAAAAACTGGGCTTAAACCTAGGGGACAGATTGCCATTGAAACCCAACTGTTTGTACCAATCACAATTGAAATGTTGTTGTTTGGCAACAAGAGCACAGCTTGAGAATGGAAAGATCTGGATGGGTTTAACCCCCTCCGCACGCATGGTCTCCATGCGCTTGGGGAGACCTTTTCCAAAGAATAAAGTTACTAAAGTATAAAAGAGAGAGCAAGATCAGGCCATAATGAATTCCCATCTGCTCCCTCCAATCTGTGCACTTGATGCATATGCCAGTTTGCTGTTCGTTTTGAAGGTGCTGGGGTTTTTTTCTTCTTCTCTTCCTAGACCTGGAGCATTTGAAAGTAGGAGCTGAGTGGTATTGATTGAAATCTTTTTATGGTGACATTCTTGGCAGCTAGAACCTGTGTTTAGAAAGAATACAGTAGATCATGGCCAGATTACCTGATGACTGCTTCCCAGCACTGCAATGCTATTAAGTAGGAGCTGGTAAAGTCTTGCAGTAGCCTATTAATTATAATACAATATGGAGAGAAATGTCATCTTGTGTAATGTGAGACCTATCAAGGCTGGGAATATGCAAGGCTTTGGAGAGACAGATTTAAAGATCTATTCCCAACATTGTTCTTAATGTTGTTGGGTTCCTCCCCCTCCTTCTTTCTTCACTGTAATGTAGAGGAAACTGGGGCAAATGAACCAGTGCTGTCCTCCAGACCATTCTCATTGTCTTGTGCCTGGTACAGTCAAAAGAGTTTGTGCAGGAGAAAAGCAGGGAGGTGCTGGAGGGCATCGCTTTTATTCCATGTGGCTGATTCTCTGCAGTTAGGGAGGTGGGCTTAGGAGGCATGCTTTGTGTCAGGATGTGCCTGGAAATTCAGGAAAGAAAAGAGTGGTTGTGATTTGCTGAGGCAGGAAAGGTCCTTTAAGAACAAGGTGGAAAGGGAAAGGCTCTTTGGCCTTGAGAGTTGCTGGGCTTGAGGGGACATCCAGAAAAACACATGCCCAAGCCAGAGAGAGAGGTTGCCGGCAAATCTTTTCAGTCTCTGGAGGAAACACTCCGTTCTCCCCTCTGTGGTCAGTGAAAGAACATTGGGCTGTGGTTTCTTGGAATAGTTAGCACTAGGGAAAAAGTGTTTAAAATTTCTGCCTTTGTTTGGGAAAGCACCGGAATACGGGAAGGGTAGAGAATCTCTTGTGTATCCACAAATCAGTTGGCTGCAATTACATCTGCCGTTTGCTCGTGTGCACTTTGGTTCACTGATGACTCACTGGCAGGGTGTATTCTGTAGATGTTTAAAGGACCAGGTGGGGAGGCCCACTGATTTTGGACCTGGCTTCAGTTAAGTCCAGCTTCTTGAACTAATGGTAGCAGGTGAGGTCTGTATGTCCTGGTATCACGGGCACAGGGAACTGGGAAGGCACTGGGGAGTTATCTTAGAGAAACTACATTTTTTGAAGAGGAAGAAACTTGAGGGGTCGCATTAATTTTTTATTAATCAATGTCCTTTTCTAAACATTCACTGAAGACTTTCATCCTAGAGTTAGGAAAAGAAGAAAGATTAAATTCTAGTTCAAACTTTGAACAAAATTTTGAATTAGCATGTACTTTAGAATTCAATTCCTACTGAAAATTACTAGAGAGCTTTATGTAATGCAGTTTGTCCCTTCACAAAAGTGAGCAAAATGGGGCAGCATAGATTTCTTTAAGTGTTTTTTCTTGCTTGCTTTCTGCAAGAATTGGATTTCTAAGAAAAGCTCTTGAGTTTCGTCAAGTTCATTAGTCATTCATAGTGTACTAGGAGTTTCAGTGGCTAATCCTTGGCCTCCAAATCCGTTTGTTCTAAGTATTTGGTGCTGGAAATCGACCTGGCTGATTTTTATTGGACTCTTTTGAAATTCTTGGAATCAGCTTTCCAGTTAGAAACATGCATTTGCAAATTTAGAATTGGCTTCCTGTGAGCATTCCCCATTTTCATTAAAAAAAAAAAAA
>VYZR01008240.1:947-25056 GCA_013400675.1 Oxylabes madagascariensis
GTCCCCCTCCCGCGCCCGCCGCCGCCCGGGCCCGCTCCGCCGCGGGGGATTCCCCGCCTCGGGCAGCCCCGGCTCCCGGGAGCCGCCGGCCCTGCCCTGCCTTCCCTTCCCTTCCCCGGGCAGCCGCCTCCCGGTGCCGCCGCTCTCTCCGGGCCGGGCAGGTGACCCCGCTGGGGTGACCCCCGGTGTCACCGCGCTGCCCCGGCGCTGTCGCATCCCCTCCCGCCGGGCTCTGTGCGGCTGCCGCTGCTGGGGGGGCCCGGGGCTGGGCGAGCCCCGCTTTCGGGGCAAGGGAAGCCCCCAAACTTGCCGGAGCTCGGGGGTCGCAGAGACCAGCGGGGTCTGGAGCCCCGCGCTGGGGCCATCGCTGCCCACACGGTACAGAGCTGTGTTTCTCATCCCTTATCCCCGGGTTCTGCTGGGCTGAGGGGCTCAGCCGGGCACAGCCGCGCTGGGACGGGGCGTGCCCGTGTCACACCGGGGTGGCAGAACCCGGGTCACCCAGCCTTAACTCCCGGTCAGTGCCTGGCAGCGAGGCCGGGCAGGCGCTGACACCGCCGCTCCGCTCCGCGCCGAGGAAAGGGAGGGGTGCTTTTTGTGAGAGAAGGGTTCCTGCGCGACAGGGCAGGAAAACTCCCTACCAACACCCTCACTGCTGAGCTGGTAGGGAAGAATCCACCCCTGGGTCGGTGCCGTGGCGGGGCAGGGCGGCAGCTCCGCGCAGGCCGGGCCGGGCCGGGCTCGGCCGGAGCCCTCAGAGCCCCGGGGGTCCCGTCCCTGCAGCAGCACAAACGGCTCGGGATTCCCCTCCTTCGGCTCGCCCCGGCCCCGCTCCGCTGCTCAAGTTTTTACTGCAGCTCTGGGTGCCGAAAGCGAGAGCTGTGATTTATTTTGGCCGGAGTTGTGAAAGGGTCTGCGCGCAGCTGGCTCTGTGGCCGTGGCACGCTTCTCGCTGTGTTTATGTGTCTGGACACCGACCTTTTCCTTCCTCCGTCAGTTTTCCTCTGCTCGCATGCTGAAGCAAAGGCTTTGCTAGTGCCAAAAATGATTGTAATGTATTCGCAGAGTAAGACATGGTAGACTGCACAAGAAACAAGTCAAATTTCTGAGTTTTTCTTTTTTCTTTTTTTTTTTTTTTTTAAAGGTGGATTTGGGTATGGTTAAAGTGAGAGACCTTCAGAAGCTGCTTCAAAGTTAATCTAAACCAGAATGAGTTGGGAGGTGTGAAAAACCGCTGCAGGGTTATTGCCGAGCGGTGTTTGTGCACACAAGCAGCACAATTGTAAGACAAAGCAGAGCTCTTGTCACGAATGACAGCGTGGATTTGGAATTGAAAGGGTGTCCTATGGCTGACAGGTGGCAAGAGCGACTGTGCTCTTGTCTTGTCGTGCTTTCTGAGCCCGGGGAAGCTCTTCACATTCCTTGGAAGAGCGTCTGACTCCTCGAAAACTTGTTTCGTTTTCTCATTTGGAGATGGGCCGCTCTCAACCAACCATCGTGCACCATTGAAAGTGTTTCCAAAACGATTTGTGTCAATTAACAATATTTGAAGGTATAAAGAACAGTAAACACAACCTTTCAATGATCTACATAAATAGATTCTTTTCCTTAGATTACGCTTCCTCAGGTAATATTTACCAAAATAGTTTAGTGCCTCCTTATCCTCTGCGGTAATTTTCACCTCTCTGCTTTGGTTTTGGAGTGTTGATGTTTTTTTAAAGACTTTTTACTTAAAACTTACATTGTAACTGCTCGGGGAGTGGAATGGGCTGCTGCTCTGCAGGGATTCTGCTCAGACGCTGAGGAGCAGCCGTGCTTCTGGAGTAGATAAAAAAGGGATATTTACAAATAAGTCTATTTCAAAGAACTAAAAACTGTCTCAAGTCTGTTTCATGTTCTTAGTCCTGCCATCAGCTTTCCTGCGATTGCATTTCCACACTTCCAGCTTTTGCGTTTTGTGAAGATGAGTGTAACAGCACCATACAGGCAATATAGGCATGTGTGCTGCCAAGTAAACAAATAATTTGATTTTTCTCCTGGTTTTCTAGTTCGAGTTTGCTTACAGTACAAGGAGTAGCGACTTGTGCAGAGAAACGCAGAGAAATGCTCTGAGCTGTGTCATTTCAGCTTCCACCTGAAGGAACAGTGCACTGAAGGTTTTGTCTCTTCCACAAATAAATAAGTGGAGAAATTGTTGATTTTTTTTTTTAAAGAAACCATTTCCATGAAGTTGATAATTAAGCCACGTGTTGTTAATTGCGCACAGCTTCTCCGGCTCATGGCTTTTGTCTGGTTGTGATTGAGTGTGAGCAGCTCCAGCTCTCCAGATGAAAAACAGGCTGCAAAGAAAAAGGCAGAGAAATGGTTTATAGGCAGGGTACTCAAAACAGTTATTTTTGTGGGAAGAGAATGTTAGATGCTTAAAGATAAACAAATAAATCCACAGCAGTGGAGTCTGCCAGAGGTATAAAATGTGTTGGAGCTCTGGATACCACTGACATTGTATTCACTGCAGAAGTGTTACTGTTACACACATTTGTATTTCGTTATGGAAATGGAACAAGGAAGCTGGAGAATAATCAGTATGAAAATCAGGGGCCTGTCTTCTCATTTGTGTTGAAACAAGCAAAACTTTGCACCTGCCTGCTTTCCATACAGCAAACGGCTGGACTCTAGCTGAGCCTCACAACCGCAGCTTGTAATCCCAACATTTGGATGAAACCCCAAGTCCGGTTTGTTTTATATGCCTTTGCTGGAACTTGGAATATTTTACGTGACTGTTAAGTATACATGTGGCATTAAACGAGTTGAAATATTATGCAGCAATCACAGATGATGATAATTGTAGATCCAAAATAGCTTGTAAAATAATAATAATAAAAAAATTGTTGCCAGAAGCTGAAATTACATAGTTGGTGACAGCTATTGTTCTCTGCTTTGAAATGGGTGGGCTGGTCTGTGTTGTGTATTTGAAAATCTGTTGCTGTCGTAGCAAAACCTGAAGTAATTTAATATGAAGCTATTTTTATGTTTTTAGAGATCATTGAGTAGAAATTAAAACCAAACATACTAAAGCAGTTTTTTTCTTCTTTATGCAGGGGATTTGGGAAGCAAGGATTCCAGTGCCAAGGTAAGCCACAGCAGCTTTGCTGGCACACACATGTGGCTGCACCTCATTTAGGTACCCAAAACTTGCCAGCAGCACGAGAGACACAATCCTGGAAAAACTAAGCGAGCATCATTGCCTATGTGAATTCTAAAAGATGACAATTATTCAATTAAATAATTACTGATATTTACATAATTTACATTGAACAATCAAGTAATTATTCATACTGTAATAATATAAAAAGTTGGTGTGTTGTTTTTTTTTTAAATCCCAGCACAGTAAATATCATATAATCTGCATGACTCTTAACTTTTCATGGAAATAATCTGTGTGATTTAGCTTTGCAGAGATCATTTTTCTCATCAGAAGCTCTTGTCTGTGTGGGCGTTTTGGAAAATGGATTCACTTTTTAGTCATATGGCTTCTTTTCATAACCCAAAGTCCCTGGTTTTCATTTCCATGCCGTGCATGTTCAGGAGGACCTTTGGCTTTAACTCTGTATTGGGACAAGACAATTCTGTCTTACGTAATACTGAATTACAAAAAAGAAAAATCCACCTGTATAAAACCACTGATTTAATGAACCTGCTAACCTTGAGAAACTGAAGGCTGCTGCAGTATAACTGTAAATGCTGTATTCTCACACAGCCTGTATTTCTGCCAAATACTTGCCATTATTTAGCATTTAATCATGAAATAACCACACCCAGCTAGTGCAGGTTTTTTCCTTTGTCATGTGTTTGCTTAATTAGGATGAGCCTTTTTGTTGTCCCTCTCACTTCCCCACCTTCTCCCTGTCACTTCTGCCGCAGCTGCATGTTGTGTACTCATTAGTTGGCCTTTTCCTTTTTTCTTTCATGGCATTTCTGATGGGTATTTGCTCTTGCCTTAGAGCACATCTGACTCTCCTGAACGTTGCTTTTACTTAGCAGTTAGGGAAATGATGGATTCTGTGGTATTTTTGTGAAAGTTGATGTGAGCTGATGCTTCTTGAAATTAAACCTCTGAGAAAGTCGATGTCAAAGACTGATGCCTTTTAAAGATTTGCGATAAATAAGTTTTCTTTCTGTAAGTTGAGCCTTGCAGACACACACAGCATTTCATGATGGAGGTAAGCAGTCATCCATGATTTTTCCTCTGTGCCCCAAAACATTAATATTAAATTTTGTAGATACCCTTCAGCTTTTTGCCACCCATCACATCCAAAGCAGTGCTGTTAATGAGTGTGCAGTGCTTAGGTGGTAATGGAATGGCATTTCCCCGGTCTGATTTAGGACAGCTCAGTGGTTCCTAGTTCAGGAATTATTTAGAGGTTCATTACAGGTTTCTGTTGGTATACAGAGAATAATTGGGGCTGCATTTAAATGGAGCAGTTATCCAGCTTCTTTTGCAGCTTACACAGTGCTGACTTTATCTGGGAGCTGGAGGCTCAGACTGGGCAGGATCCCACAGATCCCCCTGGCCTGGCAGCTCATCTCCAGGGGTTTGGATTCTCTGCCTGGAATTCCTTCTACTGTGGTCATTGCGTCATTCCTGAGCCAGGAACAGTTCTGCGGATGAGGACTGATCTGTACAATGCCTGAAGTTATGGATTCAGTCTTGTTTCCCCTGTAGATGCCATTCATGGACACAACCAAGAGTAAAAGCAGTAGAGCAGCTTTGTTTATTTTTAAATGCCTCAGAAGTGATAACTTTTTAGGAATCTAAATATGTTCAAACTTGACTTTTGTCTGTATTCAGAGGGAGAATCCATACTTTGTCTTTGGAGACTGTTGTATCCAGTGGTTTTGTCTGTGTTCTTGGTCAAAATCTCTGAGAAATATTCTGATTCTACGTGGTTTGTAGGAAGCTGTTGTTTGTGCACTAATAATTTTAAGTAATGGGCTTTTTAACCATCATTCATTAAACTCGTGTGCAAAATCGAAGAGTTCATACTCTTGGGATAGTACTCTTGAAAAATAAAATTTCCGTGATAAAGCTTAGCCACTGAATCAATGTTTTTTCAGTTGAGCTTTCTGAAGCTTCTGTTTGAAAAGTCACCAGCTAAAGCTGGAAAGGCAAATTAGTGATCAAAATTACTGAGAACATGAGGAATTAAAACCAAAAGTCTGAAACTAGAAGGTAGGCTGCAGAAAAAAACCCTAATTTCTATAATGAAGTGACTGTCTTTACAGAGACGGATGACAAATGCGGAATAAAATGGAATTTTCAGTACGGCGTGAAGGAAAGAATATTGCAGTGACAGCTCTTAGCAGGACTGGAGTTCTTCGTCCATCAATGTTTCCATTATAAAAAGCCTTTTCTACTCTGTTTTCAAGAGTGATGTAAAGTCTCCTACTCGACACAAACTGGATGTCAGGCAGAATTCAGAGCTGGGGGTTTTGTTTTTCCAAAGTTGTTTGAAATTCCTCTGGCCTTTGACACCAAGTGGAAGAGGAAGGCCCACAACAGTCATACACCACACTCAAATGATGTTTCCACTATAAAAAACTGCAAGTCTATCAATATTTGCATTAGGGTTCTTTAATTAGACAAAAGGTCTTTGTTGTTATGCAGTTTTAAGTACTGCGGCAAATATACGTTTTTATATATTTTTAAAACTTCCATTAAAAAAGTGTCTCGCAAAATACAATCCTAATTTTATTTTTGAGATGCCCTCAAACAAAATCTTTTAACATAGATTTTATTAGAACTTAAACTGTGCTATAATGAAATGATCTGATTTTGGACCATTAAAACCTTTTTTCATTGGACTTGCTTAGATCTTGTTTTCACTTGTATGTTATCACTTCGATTTTCAGGTTTGAATGCCTGTTTCTGCTGTAGTGTTCAGCTTCAGCACTACATAAAGACATTTAAATGAGCTCTTTGGAATTGAAGATAATTATTTCCATTTATTTTCCTACAACATTTTGCAAGATAAATTTTTTCCACCTCCTTATTTCTGTGGGATCCTGATGAATTTGCAGAAGACAACAAATTAAATTTTGGTGTGGTTTTAATGCCCTGAATGTGGCAGAGGGTCAGGTGCAATTGCATTATTACCACACAAACGCTCAGCTAGGGACAGTCCACATCCTAGAGTAGTTTGTCTTAATGGGTGTATTTTAACGTGGCTGCTGAATATTCCAGCAAACAGAACCTCAGAAAGGCTGCTTAGGTTTGCAGCCAGGAGCTGGGTTGTGTTAGTTCACGGAGAGGAGGCAGAATTCTGTTGCATGATTGGAAAGAAGTTTTTTAGAGAAGGGGGTTGGGGATAATAAAGTAGCAGTGGAAAATGTCTCTTTTTGGCCATGTGTGGGTTTGAAAATGAACTTGAAAGACTTCAGCTGGATTAATGTTCTCGTAGGGATAGGATTCAGGAAGAATTTCTTCACAGGAAGGGTGGTCAGGCATTGGAAGGGGCTGCCCAGAGAGATTTGGAGTTTCTATCCCTGGAGGTGTCCAAGGAATAACTGGATGTGGACTCAGTTTTCTGGGCTGGTGACAAGGTGGGGATTGGTCACGGGTTGGACTCGATGGTCTGGGAGGTCTTTTCCAACCTCAGCAATTCTGGGATTCTATGAAATTTTTATTCCTGTTATTAGAAAGCTTTTTGCGGTTTGATATTTGTGGTTTGTTGTTGATTTATAGAAGCATGAAGTATTTTAAATATTGTGCTTGCGAAGCAGGAGTTCTCATTCTGCTGTTTTGCTTTTGCTGTTTGCTGTCGATCGTGTCTGTGGCAGTGCAAACACGATAGGAGGATTATTCCAGGGAGTTTTGGCTTTGTTTTGTTTTCTTACATTGTCAAACAGGCCAGCAAGCTGTCTGTAGCACTGAAAGCTTTCCTCTGATGTGCACCTGGAAATACTGCAAGAGCAATGTGAAAAACGGAATAATTTAAACCTTTTTCAATCTGCCACAGCATGAAAGTTCCTCTTTTGAGACAGCAGACTTTAAATTAAGCAAGCAATTAAGTTAAATTTGGGCTTCATCATTCTTTTGATAGACTGTTACACTCTGAGTGTAACCTATACTTGTTTCTTTCTGTTGGATTTGTAAGAAGCGTTTTTCTGGTGAACACAGATCAGCAAATAGGAGCTCACTAAGATGTAAAGAACAAACATTGTAGAACATGTATTTATGTAGGTTTAGAGGTTGTTTTAAGTTCAGCACTGAAGGCTTAGCACATTTCCTCAGGGCAAAAATATTTTTAGTTACAGTAATATAAATGTGATCAGCTCATGTTCCTGATTAAGGGTCTATTGTTAATTCTCTCCTAAATGGTCAAAATTCTTAGTTATTAACAGCAAGTTTTCCCTCTTTTACATAGTTGCTGCAGGCTTTACTAAAGTGCAATATTCTGCTGTAATTCAGCTGTGAAATACATTTGGCTTAAGGATAATAATGAGCTAAGGAAGAGTTTCATTTGTTTCCTAATTTACATAAAAAAAATTAGAGAAATCAATTAAAGCAGATCATTATGCTTCCTTAATCTGGGCAACTATTGCTCTTTCCACTGTTTTTTTCCTGTCTTCCCTCAATTTATTTTCTGATCAGTTTTCTCTGAATGCTGAATTTTACCTTCCATTGTTGTCCTAAGCTTCTTGGAACAGCTCGTGCCATGCTGGGTCTGGGCTAGCAGACATCTACAGCAATTCCTTCACTAAAGAGAGAAATGGGGCATTTTATTAGTTTTTAATATTCAAATATTGTAACATTGGCACGTCAAACCAGCACTTCATTTCCTCTGCATTGTTTATCCCTTATCTGATGGTTCTTGACTTCTTTTCTACAACAAAAAGACCAAAGAACCCCCTGGTACTACCTCATTTTTAAATCACGTATTTTCATTAAAAGTGTTGTATTAAAGGTCTGTGTAGTGATTTGGTTGAGAAACTAATTTTTAATGCTCTATGATCTGAAGATCTGAACCAATGAAAACTCTGACCACTTCCAACCTCGTTGACACACACAGTTATCATCAATCCTCAGTGCCGATATATTCATAGTAGGAGCAGCACCATTTATTCATTTTTGTGTATGGATCAAGGCTTAATTCTTGGTTTTCCGTCCTGATGACTGTGTTTACCCTACAGTTTCTTCTTCCTTTTACAATCTTTGTTTTCCTTTGTAACCTAAGAAAGAAAAATCTATTGCATTGCTGCGTTGCTTCTCATAAAAATAATTTGTCTTCCTTACTTGGAAATGTTTTCGCCAAAGGGTGGACAAGACACAAAGCAAGTTCTCCTTTCTATGCCAGAACTGCTGCTCTTGAATCATTATCATTTTTGTGGTGAGATGGAGTATTACAGACCAGGGCTTTAACAATGTGGGTGTTTTCCTTTGTGCTCTTTATATTATTTATTAGTCATGTGCTATAGTTTACATTAACTGATGTTGCTGTAAGCCTGAGATTGAGAAATTAATTCCATGGAGGGCTGTGACTGTGGAGCTTGAAAGTCAGCATGAAATCTTCTGAAATGGGAACTGAATAAAAATACACTTTCAGCAGCTGCCTCGTTAATGTATTTTCATGTGCAGGACTTGGAGGTATCTGTTCGAAAATAGAACCCCCCAGAGCAAAACTCAAACAGTTACACACACTCCCCAAAAAAAACCACAACCCCCAAAAAACAATAAATAGCACCTGGAGCATGAGTTATATCTGCACACAGTTTCCATGATTCCTCTCTCTCCTTTGTCCTTTCCTGTGGCCTTTTGCCCTCAGCCTGATCTGTGGACTGTGTATTTCTGGACCCTTCTTAAAGGCAGTAATTTTACTGATCTGCAGATAATTTGACATACACACAGAGATGAGATGCTTGTTGTGCATTTATTGGTCTTGCCATCTTCTATTTATTGTTCCTCCCCTCCTTTGGCTGTCCTTACTTTTGCAACATCTGACCCATTTTATGAGGAAATATGGTGCCGTTAATTGCTGATGCCCGTGAAAGTTGAGATTCTGTTCCTATTTCTGCAGGTGAACTCTGAGAGATCTTTGAAAAATTGCCCATGCTCTGAGTTTTTCCTGAGAGCAGCAGTGATGGGTGAAAACTCCTGAGTCTTAATGAGTGCAGACACATCAGTGCTGGTTCAGCTCAGGAGAACCCTTTGGAAATGTGTATCCCAGTCATCCCAGCTTTGTCTGTGTTGCTGGGTGGTCCTGGAGTGCGGAACTCGCTTTTCGTTTGAGTGCTACAGAGCAGGTGCTGGAGGGTTTTGGTTCCTGGGTCCCACTGCAGCTCATTGGACATAAAAGCCCTGAAATTGAGAGCTTAATTCACAGCATTTTCCTCTACAGATGTGTTGCTGTTGGAGCATTACCTGACTATGCAGATGTGAAGGTTCTGCTTTCAGCCATTGCCTTCTGTGCTGGGAAGGGGATTTGTTGTCCCTGAGCTGGGTAGAAGGGGCAGCAGGACGTTTGTGTCAGGACAGGGAAGGTGCCTCTGCGTTGCTGAGGATTCTTTGCTACTACAATCACATCCATTCACGAGAGTTCAATATATTGAAGAGATCAGGATGAGTCACCGTTCCTGGAGGGATTTAAAGACGTGGATGTGGCACTGGGGGACGTGGTTTAGTGGTGGCATTGGCAGTGTTAAGGGTGGGACCCAATGATCACCGAGGTGTGCAGTGACAGGACTGAAGGAAGGCAGATTTAGATTGGAAGTTGGGAAGAAATTCTGAGGGTGGGGAGGCCCTGGCACAGGGTGCCCAGAGCAGCTGTGGGTGCCCCTGGATCCCTGGCAGTGTCCCAGGCCCAGCTGGACAGGGCTTGGAGCAGCCTGGGACAGTGGAAGGTGTCCTTGCCATGGCAGGGGTGCAACTGGATGAGCTTAAAGGTCCCTCCAACCCAAACCATTCCATGATTGTTTGCTGGTCTTCTCCAGCCTAATTACTTCTGTGATTCTTAATGCTTAATACACAATTAACTGTATAATTCACTCAACGCTGAGCACGGCAGTAAAATAAATAAATATGGCATTGTTTGCCTGTTTTTCTAGAAAATTTCCTTGGTGATACTGTGCTCATCAAAACTGGAACATAATTAAACTTTATCTTGCAGCAAACATTTTTTTTCTTATATTCCATTTCAAGAGCAAAACCATCTTCACGCTTCCCACATTCTAATGTGTGAAACTTTGTTTTGTTTGCTTGCATTGGTCAGATGTCCCAGCAGTGCATTCCAGTTGAGACTGACTGTTCCAGTGCCCTGGATGTAATTCCATGAAGCTCTTCAGCTTCTAACTGAACACATGGGAGTGATAGCTCATCCCAAGTTGTCAGATAAACCAGTTTAAGGCCTGGGCAAGATAAAGTTTGGCATATTCTTTATTTTTCCCTCTGCCTTGGTGTAATCCTGCACATCAGCTGCTGTTACACAGCCACATGTGGTGTTCATTTTATTCACTTTTTGTGGATGCCATGAGCAGAATTTAATGAAATGTTGGGAAGAAAGTTGCAGGAAGGAGAAGAAAACAGATTTCCCTGTTGGGATGCATCAGTAATTATTTCTTTTATGTTTGCTTTTGTGGGCTGTTTCTCTTTAGGGTGAGAGGTAAAAATAATAAGTTATTTAATAAATACTTTAGGCTCAGTTCCTCAGCTTTTCCATCTGCAGTAGAAAGCGTGAAAGTCTAAGAGAGAAAGACTCTCTTGTGTATAATTAATAACAGGAACTACCCCTTAAGTGTTTTTAAATTCTCGTGGATGCTGAACATTTTAATTCTAACTGTTTCCAGCAGTGCCTGTTGAAGGCTTGCAGAGGCTGGGAGTGCTTGGAGCTGGTTATCAGCTGTTAATTTTTCAATTGCAGCTATTTATGAATAATGCCTTCTATAAATGTGATTCATAACTGTTACCTTCTAAGTCAGGCAGCCAAACGAGCATATGTAACTTTCTGTGCGTTTCAGTGTCATTTACTCTGGTTTCCCAATTAGAATGTGATTTACATGAAGTTTTTTTTGTTCCTTTTTGCAATTACATAATATAGACTATAAGGTACTGTAGGCACATAGGTCTTTTTTTCAGCTTATCTTCTAGTTGACTTAATTTAGATTTTGAAATCACATTATTGTATGAATTAAAATCTTTTCATCAAATGAGCTTTATTAGAAGTCTGGAATGTGTCCTTATAAATGTAGAAATCTACTGGAATTATTATTTTTGTGTCGTCCTGTCTAGTTTGCAAAATGTCCTTTTTTATTTATCATTTAGACTGATACAGAAACACACTTTTTGAACTAAAAGCTCTAATTGATCCAGAAGCACAAAATATGTAGTCATTATTGCTCTTAGTTTGCTGCTTCTTAGTTTTCAAAATGAAACTGCAAAAGTCTAATTAATGCTTGTCTTTATGCAATGGCCTGTCAAGATTTAGAACATTTGCTCATCATTAACAATCACAAATAGAGGTTTTGCCACTGTCAGAGATGTCAGTGGATGGACAGTGATCAACACAAATTGCAATATCAAGGCTTTATTTGCCTTATGTAGCAATTGTCAAGTTGTCTTCTTTTTGCTAAGAAAATAGCTCATATTTTTTAAAAAAGTGATTTTTAACTAGAGTTGCAGCTATTGCTCCTTATTTGTCTTTAACTTCAATTAAAAGGGTGATATACAGCTCTTACTGTACACACTGCAAGCATTTCCATCTAGTTAAATGAAGCTTGTCATTTATTCTGAATTCCCTGTGTTTCTGAGAATTCAATGTTTTTATCCCTCTAAATGATCCTTACACTGATGGCACAATTAAATATTGGTGGCAATTTATTTTGCCATCTTCAAATATAAAATCTACAGGAATCAGATATTTAGAATTGGGTTCTGTGGGCCTGGGTTTTGAAACCAGGATGTCCATGAGGGCGTCTACTTAGAATATGTTTAGAAAGGATTAGTGACTCAAAAGTGGCTGAAATACTGACCTTCCTAATTTTACTGCTAAGTGAGGGACAAGTACATATGGTAAGGCATGGACTGTAGACAGAAATTCTCATTTTGAAGAGTGCTGAAGATTATTTCCAGTGTAACTTCCTTCCCAAAGCACAGATTCTTCACTCTTCCTTTTCCTCTGAAATTATCAGCATTTTTAACTTCCTGGAATGTGTGCTGAATGTGGTATTTTACCTCCTTAGTAAACAAGTCATTATTCATGTACAAGAAGGTGTTGGAATAATACTTTATCTTCTTTCAGCTTCTAGTCTGTGTGGGTTTATTGTTTTGGTTTTTACTCAGCAGGATTAGCCAGAATCCACCTCGAAGTATTCTTGTTCTCAAGAAATTGGCCTTTAATATTAAAAAAAAAAAAAAGGTGACTGTTTATGTTCTGAGAGTGCAGAAATAATCCTTATTTTATGCAAAGTCGTTGTGTACATCAGTGTTTTCTTGGGTTAATATGAAGTTTCTTTGTTTCTTAAGGCATTGCTGTTGGGAAAAATCCCCATCCTAGTTACTTTTGCTCCTCTGTCACCCTGTGTGCATTTCCATGGCATCTCCTGATTCCCTGGGAGCAGTGTTACCTGCTCCTGTTCCCTAGAACCTCTTACCTGAACTACTTTTCCATTTCTTGCATCCATGCTTTGATCCCCAGAGGGTTTTTGTTTGTCTGAAGGTGACACCCTGTGAGGTGCTGACAGGTTCTGGGCAGCTCCATTTTTCTCCTGTTCCAGAATTGCATAAAATAGATTTCAGCCTCACAATTCCCTGAACTTGCTCCCATAAAAAAATATTACAAAATAATGATAAACATAGAAGCAGACTATGCAGCAGAGTTTATTATAAAGTGTATATACAGTTATTTTCATGTTCTTCCATTTTGACAGGTTAGCTGATTGAATTTGTGATGTGCTGTAAATTTAGATTTTGGATTGTTCCTACCTTGTTTGCAAACTTTAATTAAATTTGAGGTTATTCCAAGTATGTCAGTTTTATATCTTCGGGGTTTTTTGTCATCAGCTTTTGCAAATTCCATCTGCTGGATGTAATTTTATAGAGTGAAACTTCTCTGTTAAAACAAGTGATGTGGATGAAAGCAATAGGTAGATTCCTCTGGGTGGATGTTTTTCAGTTCTGCTCTGTTTGTGTGCCATTGAGACAAATGCTGCAACATTACAGAAAGAATGGAGAAAAACATGATTTAATTTATGGTCTGTTTCAGATAGTTTGATGCCTAGATATTGCTCAGAATTCCTTTTGATCTTACTGAGAGATCCTAAGTTGTGAACCTTTAAAACACAGTAAAAGCTCAATAAATCTTGTTGTGCAGCTTAGTTAAACTGTATTTTATGGTGCTTTTAATGCAGTGTATGGCCAGGACAAATACAGAACTCTAGCAGTTGCCTGAAGACCCGGGGGAACATTGTGTTTTGTTAAATATGAAAACTTCCTAAAGTATCATTCTTAGCCCAGTGTCTCAGTGAGAAAAAGTGGTATTTTTTAAATGGTAATTTATTTTGTAGTGTTCACAGTAGGGTTTTGGCTGGAAGGGACCTTAAAGCCCGTCCAGTGCCAGCCCTGCCATGGCCAGGGACGCCTTCCACTGTCCCAGGGTGCTCCAAGCCCTGTCCAGCCTGGCCTTGGACACTTCCAGGGATCCAGGGGGCAGCCACAGCTGCTCTGGGCACCCTGTGCCAGGGCCTCCCCACCCTCACAGGGAAGGATTTCTTCCCAAAATCCCATCTAAATCTATTCTATGTCAGTTTGAAGCCATTCCCTGTGTCCTGTCACTCTATCCCTTGTTAAGAGTCCCTCTCCATCTTTCCTGCAGCTCCTTCAGACACAAAAGGCCACAATGAGGTCACTTCTCTTTTCCAGGCTGAACAATGCCAGCTCTCCCAACCTTTCCTCCCAGCAGAGCTGCTCCATCCCTGGTGCCTCCTCTGGACTCTCTCCAGCAGCTCCACATCCTCCCTGTGCTGGGACCTCCTGACCTGTGTGTTGGTGCCACCAGTACAGATCCTGCCGTGTCTGTAACTGCTATTCCTGTGCAGCAACATCCCTGATTTGCCTCTGAAAAGGAGCCCTGAAAAGCTGAAGAGGGTTTTGAAGTGCAAGTGGTGGAGATGTTTTATACATTTTCCTGGGAAGCTGTATTGTTTCCTAATGGATCTGCAGTCGTTATGCCAACTGCACAGCAGGCTGTTGCATTAGAGGGTTTTACGTTCTGGCGCTCCCTGTGTGCTCTTGCCAGTTGTTGTTTCACTGAGCAGTTCTTTTAAGTGTTTTGTTCTGCCTCAGGTACCCAGGTGTGCCTGATGGAGCTGTAAAACTGATGCCTGCCCTTGTTTTCCTACAAGGCAGCAAAGCTCATCTCTAAGATTTCTGCAAACCCCGAGTCTTGTCAGCATCTCTTGATGCTGTGTAATGAGGAACAGCTTAGTTGTCAAGTTTATATAAAGTGCTGATGATCTAATTGAGCTTGAGCTTCTTTGAACCCTTTGCAAAAACAGAATTTTGTTGTATATTATTAAACCTGGTACAAGGCCAGGCGTCACTTTCATTTCAGAATATAAATGTATTATGTTACAAACATTTAAGGCTTGTGTTTTATTCAGTGCTGCACTGTTGTTCTGTGGCAGCAGAGGTTTTGCATGGTTTCTGTGGGTTTGGATATTTGACAACAAATGTGCTGAAGGCAAGGTCTGTCAGTGTCAGGAGTTCTCCATCAAGCAGCAAATCCCTGGAGGGCTGGGACTGCTCAAATACCTTGGATAAACATGAAGAAGCACAAATACCTCATCCTGACGTCTTGCTCAATATCTCTGGTCCTGGTTTCTTTTTTCATAAATGGACTAGAAAAGGTAATAAACCACTGTAAAATATTTGCTAATAGAGCAATTTCTATTTTGGGAAGGAGGAGGACAAACGTTTGTCACCGCTGCATCCCTTTCCTGGTTTGTGCAGAGGGTCTTGGACCTCAGATCCCTTTGTTTCCTGCCTGCACCCCGAGCTTCCCTGGCTCTGTGCTGGTGCTGTGCATATTTATAGTCACAGGCTGCAACTGCAGCTCCTGTTTTTAAACAACCCAGGCACCGTAATGGACATATAAAGTCTCAAGGGTTTTTATTGCTCCTGTCATCTCAAGTGCTTTTGAATCCTGATTACAGAGCAATAAAATGTGGTTGGTTGGGTTAATGTGACTGACAGGGACAGGGACTCTGCGTGAGAAGGTATTGAGTGAACAAACTCATTGATGCAAGGCCATGAATTTATGGACATTCCATAACTTTGGAGTATTGATTATATAAGTAAATGTGTAGCCTAAGATTGATGGAGGGAGTAAAAGACCTCGTATATCATTAATGCATTTGGGAGGCCTAATTGGGTTTTTATAATGAGCTTTGTGAAAGAAGCATTGATAAATAAGTTCAGTAAATTTTAATGAAGTCCTCAGCACTATCTGTGAAGCTTATTTTGTAATTTAAATCAATACATTAGACAGAGTGGTAATTGTAGAATGTACTGTAGAATTAAATTTTTGATAATTCTTGCTTTCTTGGCTTTTATTCCACTTATGCAAATATTGACCTTTGAATTCTTACTGTTGCCTGTGTTTCATTGAGCCTCACTTTGAAGGGGTGAGGGGATGTGTGTGTGTCATCTTTAAGCTTTGGTTGTAATAATTAAAAGGGCAGTGTCAGACATTGGATCATTTGACATTTAACATGGCAAAATGAAAAGGAAATCAGTGATAAAAATCAGTGGGGTTAATTTTAGAACTGTCAGATTTGCAGAGCAGAGGGTGCAGCCTGGGCTGGCCAGCAGGTGTGTGAGTGATGCCTTTCTAGAACTTCCAAAACACAGTTTGTCCCAGTTCTGCGCTCTTTCTGAGAGTGTAGGATTGCATTCATGCTGAGCTAATAAATGTTCTTAAAATTTTTAAAGCCTGGATCTTGCAATCTGCTTTGTAGAAGGGATCAGTATCACGGTCAGTGAATGTTTATCTGTTACATTCTTCTATATGGAACAACTGTTGGGATCTGACCTTAATCTGTAGTTAATAGTATGGGCCTTAATGCTTATTTTTATTTGCAGTTCAGAGATCCTCTGAATAACTGAAGCCTCATATTATGCAGAGTTCTGCATTAATATTTAGTAAAGCGAGCTGCCCTTGATACAGGAGGTTTAGTAACCTAGAGAGACACGAGATGTGCTGATACGTGCACGTATTATCCTCTTACTTTCCAGATGTACTTTATGAAGTGGAAATTATTTGCTGGAGCTCAGTATTGAAATTTCAATTTGATAGCGCGATAAGGTCTCCTGAAGTTTTACACAGAAAATATTCTGTCACATGAATAGTTGATATAAGTTAAATTATGCTTGTTATGGCTGTAAGGACAGAGCTATGAACACCACCTGAAGCATTCACTGGATGCTTGTGAGGAGAAAGTGGGCAGTTAAACGAATCATGCAAAAAGAATTTCTCATTGCAGACATCTCTTGTAGCAATAATCAAGAGGCACAAGTGAGAAGATGCAATCCTTGGTTCCTAGGAAGCTCAGGGAATGGCTTCATGCCCTGTGCTTGTGTAAAACATAAACACACCTTCTGAAATAATGTGTATGATTTACCATGGCACACATTGCTGACCCTTTAAGGAAAAGCTCACAGCACTATTCCTCAGCAAGCAGAGTTATGCCAGGCGTAATGATAAGGAGATGATTTATTTTCATCCCCTCCCCTCTTATTTTAGGATATAGTTATCAATGGAGCAGAAAATGATATAATTCAAGCTTATTCTCCTCAGGTAAGCCCTTCTCACTTAGTGTGAGACTTTTCCTGCTGTGCTGTCGTGTGCACAGAAAGCTCAGGTGATGGCTCTGCTGTGCATTGTGGTAGGAGAAACTCACTCCTTGAGCCGCGTTCTGTCTGTAGCTCTGAGTGAGTTTTAGGGTGAATGAATCCTTCCATGGAGGTTGTTTTGTTGCATGCAGTTAGTTGAGTTAAGAGGGTCTCAGAAATCAAAGGGCTGATGGGAACAAGGTTGATCTTGTTTGAGAAAATCAAGAGGTATTTTCTTTTGTTAGCTGTAAAATTGGTAAGAAAATGTTTAAGTTGCTTTTCAGACTCTTTTTTTCCTTCCCCTATTAGGTCATATTTTGAAAAAATAGAAGCCTTAATTCAAGCTCTTGTTGCACAGGCAAATTATTTATCCCCAGGTTGAGGCTTAAAACCAGAGTAATTTCTTCTTCTGTGGCGTCTCTTTCTGCAGTTAGGCATTCATTCTGCCCTGATGGAGAGATGCAGGGTAACAGATGCAATCTTTGGAGCAACCAGCCACAGCTTTTGTGTTAACCAGTCATCAGGAAATATCACTGAATTACCGGAGTACAAAACGCATCTGTTGGAAATAAGTTTCAATCTTTCGTGAAATAGGATGGGAAAAAATGTGCCTGGGCTGGGGCTTGGCTCTGGAAACAGCTGTGCTGCACCAGGGAGTGTGGGCCATGTGAATGAGCTCTTTTCAGAAACCCCACTTGGAGTTGGGTCCATTGGCTTCTCTCCAGCTCTTCTGGCTCTCTGACTGTTGGGCGAGGGAATTCTGAGCTCTGGGGTTTCTCTCAGCTGAGATCTGCCCCTCTGCAGGCTGGGCGTGTGTGACTTCACAGCATCTAAAACTTGCAGGTTTTGTTGCTTGTAATTCCTGATTTAGCCTCGACTTGTCTGTGTGTGTTGCCTCCTTATTTTTGCAGGAACGCCATCTTCATTTCTGCATTCCAAAGGAAAGCATGAAGCTACAAATCCACCCTTTCACATTTGCCTAGCCCCCAGCTTTGATATTTTATTAATTTGCTTTAATGGCAGGACCCATGTTGCCATGAGAATGCTTTTGAAGGCTGCTCTCAGGAGCTGATGTCCTGCTGAGTTTTCCAGCAGCCTGTCCTAATTCCGGCGTGTCCCTGGCGCAGAGTTGCCAGCCTGATCCCTCCTCCCACCTCACACTCTCTGCAAAGGCACCACAGGCCTCCCTTACCTGTTCTCACAGCACCAGGACTTGGCAAAGCCTTTCTGTGGCACCTGAGGCAAGATAATGAGTCCTGGATTAGTTAACACAGGATAAAACATCTCTTTCTCTCAGCACTCTTAGCCATGAAGCCCTCAAAAATTTCAGACTGAAAACAGAAAAAAAAAATTAAATCTTTCTGCTCTTGCACATTTTGGACTTTGGTTTTAGGAGAGGTAGAACACTGGTTATTATTTAACACGTGTAGTACCTGCATAATGGTTCTAAAATTAGTCAGTTTTAAAATGGTTTTAAATGCGAATTGCTTTCAAGTCGAGTTTGGATATGAAAACCTCTCTCTGTAGATTTTTTTTTTTTGGTAAGTTATTTTGTGAGATCAGTTTCCACAAAAATTCTGTTGAGCAATGTAAAATGTCGAAGTTTGCTCTGCTTCAAAGCAGTTTGTCCAAAATGGTTTCTCTGTTGATGGGAGACTTCAGGCTTTCTCTAGAATAATGCACTAAACCAAGGTGGTACTCAAAATTCTGTGTTTCCAGATTAGTTTTATGAAAAGCACCAGTTGTGAAGATGATGGGTGATTTTAGGGTTAAAAAATTGCATGCTGTCTCTTGAGGAGATACCAAGATCTGTGATAGCACAACTTGTTATTTATAGATTGCTGATGTGTTTACAAGACAGAAATTTATCAGCAATCCAGATATTCTAGTTTTGCTAATTAACCTGTGTCTGCACACCCTTGGGCTGTCTCCTCACACTTGGACCTGCAGATCATAACATGCTTATGGTATTCAAACCAAAAATGTGTCAGGCTTTCCTAAATGTTGTTTTTAGACAACGCTCTGCATTGCTGTCATTGATTTAAAGCTCTCCAGAACACTAAAAATGGAATTGCTTTGAGTCTTATTTGTATGTTAGACTGATAGTGCCTCCACCTATAAAATGGGGATGTTTAGCAGTGCTTGAGTTGCACAGACTGTGTCAAGATCAAGGAGATGTATGTGAGATAAACGTGAGACAGGACTTGTTTTGTTTTGATTTTCATTGCTGTGGTACAAAGTCTTGTGCAAAGATGTATTTATGCTTCCCAAGCTCCTGGTCCTGAGGAGTGTGAATATTAAAGGGATGAGTCAGAATAAGAACAGAACCCTGCAATTCTGACCTCTGATGCAGTGATCTGGCTGTACCGTGTTGCTTGAGCAGAGTTTCTCCCCTGTTTGCCCTTGCTCTTGATTCTGCAGAATAAGGGGTGAGGTTTTGGCTGCTGGGAAGTTGTAGTTTTTCAAGCAAGATATTGCAGAGGAGATCACTACCTAGAAGCAATTTTGTCTTTCACTGAGGAATTATTTTTTAACTTACCGCATCTGAAGAATGAATTATGTTTTCTTACTCTTCCATTTGGTTTTCTGATGGGGAGTGTATTCTCATCTAAACCTCTTTTGCCTTCCTGAGCACACTCCGTGACTCAGGGGTTGTTTAAATGAGAATGAATGTGTCCTGGGTACCTTTCTCAATGGCTGCTTGCTCCTAAGTAATCTGTTCCCAAGATCATCCATGTGGCTGGCACCAATCCAGTGATGAGTTTCTGTAAACTGCAATAACCCTGCCCATGCCAGACCCAAGCTTGTCTCTGCTCCAGTGTTGTCATTTCATCACTCACTTGGCAGGTGTGGATTTAAATCCTGATTTCAGAGTTTATGTATTTAGGTTGGGAAGTCAGCGAGTTGCTTCCTCTCTTTTAATTCATTGCAGGATTTAACTTGAGAAATCCATACGAGCCTGAGATTTTTTGGATATTTTTATGGATACTGATGGTATCTACTCTGGCTTTGTAAAATCCCTCTTGGGAGCTGACAGGTTGTGTGTAAGGGCTGAAGTAGTGAGCACATGTTGAGGTTGGAGTGAGATTTGTACTATATTCCTGCAATTCCGAATCCTCCTCCTAAAAACCACGGCACTGTTTTTTGGGTCATGGTTAACACGGTGAAATTTTATCCAGTCATGCTCACAGAATCTCGTTATCATCGCTGAATTCTGCTTCTGGAGAAGAAATGCTTTAAAAGCTCCTTGCAGATGGTGTTCCATCTTTGCAGATAATAAGATTAAAATGTGTGACGAGGCATCTCCAGAACAAACCCGGGATGGTGTTGGGATCCTGTCACAACCTTTGTGGAAGTGACAAATGATGCAGGGAATTGATGTCTTGGCGAGTTTGATTCTGGGGGAAGCTTGGTACAGCTGTGTCTTAAAAAGCCTGGGAAAACTATTTATAGGAACTAATTTCTGCAGATAGCAACAAATCCAGCATGCTATCACCATCCTTGGGATGTTTCCTTATTTGAAGCTGATGGAATGAAACAGGGATGTATTAAAAATACAGCATCCAACAGAGCTATAAACCCTGAGTTCAAGAAGTATTTTGGCTTCCTGACTTGGTTTCTTTCATCCAGGAACACCCTTTGGCCTCGATTGGAGTCAGATTTTTTTCTGGTTTAGCAGCTCCCAAGCTGGAGGGAGGGCACATAATTTCCCCTGGAGATGAGGCTGGTGCCAGGCTGCTTCCGAGCAGGGCAGAGAGTTCACCCTGCAGAGCCCAGGCAGTGAAACTCGTGTGGGCTCATTCTCCTCTCTCCCAGCCTGCAAAGGAATTTGTGCCTGGCAAGAGGGGACCTGCCCGGAGCTTGCGCCATCACCAAAGGGATTCCTGTGAGTGAGGAGGAGAAAACAGGGAAGGGGCAGCAGGAGGAGCCTTGGAGGAGGGAGAGTGCCATGAGCAGGGAGCTGGGGACCTGCCTGGGCATCCTCAGGGTGACAGGAGTGGCTCTGGAGTGTGCCCGCAGCTGGGTTTACACCTCCGTGGCTTCTGTGTTGTTGGAACACTTGGAGAAGAATGATTCCAAGAAGCTGAACCTTCCACACGATGCTGCTTTGCATCTATTTGAAAAACTTCAGTTTTGTATTTCACCGCTATTTTTCGCTATTGGGATTTTGTCTGACATGAAGCATTTCCTCTAGTCTTTGCTGAGTCTGTAGGATGGTTGTTTTGTGGGGTTTTTTTCAGTTAGTCATTTTTTAATTAGCAAGAAGTGAAATGTGGTTTGCACTATTTAATTTCATTAAAGCCTTGTATTCTAGAATTTCCATCAAAAATGAAACTAGTAACAGGGTCTTTGGCTTCTGTTATTTTGCCTTGCCACTGTCAGTGACTTCCACATCAACGAAAAATATTTTAGAAATTTATTCTGAAACGATTTTTAATTCTTTCAATATAAAGTGCATTCATTTAATTTTACACTTAGGAATCACCTTAAAATGGAATTCCATGCAACCTCCATCTTTTCCCTTAATTTACTGTCAGATTAATTTTCTTTTATTACGCTCAATTCACACTCTGGACTGCAACAGTCAGCTGGTCTGGGCTAAAAATAACCCTTTCCTTGTATACCATGGCATTACAGGCTTTTATTTACAGATACATTATAAGGAAGGATAGACAACTTCTATGATGCGTAAGGAAAACTCTGACGCTCTCTGTGTACATATTGGAATATGGTTGAAGGAGTTACATGGGACTTACTCTGCCAGGGGACAGAAAACTTCACTTTTTAGCACTCTTTGTGGTGGTTTGACCACTGTTGCCCCCAACCCTCAGGTACTTTGCTTTTATTCCTTAAGGACTGGATAAAAATATGAAAAATGAGCGTTATATTTCCAGCCTATTTGGTTTCTCTTATGTGCTTGAAACGTTTGGGAACTGATTTTGGGGCTGTGCTGGTTTTGGATTCTCAGGAGAATTCCTCATCCCCCGTGGTTTGGGTGGTAAGATTTCGGATGCCTTGCACAGGAGGATGTGGAGCAAAGCACTCCAGCTGCCCCAGAGGTTAATTATTGCTCTTTAGAAATAATTAACTCGGGGCTGTTGGTGCTGCCAGCCCCAGCCTGGCACCACAGGAGCTGTCCCTGGCTTCTCTGCCCCAGCACTGTCTGTGTCATCTTCTGCTTCCTCCTCCTCAGAAATTCCACTGGGTTATTTGCAGGGTTTCATTTCCACTCATGAAATTGCAATAGGAATTAAAAAGATGATTTCAAATACCTTGTTTCCTTCCTCTTAATGCTCTCAGGGGTGTTGGTTGTTGGAAATCATTAAATATTTGACTGAACTAAACGCTCTGAGTATTGTTTGAATACTCCTGCCTGCCTTTTTTTTCCCTCATGTTAATGTTTTCCTTCCTTTCCTTTTTATCAGTTATCCTGTAAATAGATTACTCAAATATTGTAAAGATTTCTTATCCTGAGTTTAATAGTGAGTAACAAAAGCTATACGTACCCTGAACCTTGCTCTGTGTGACCATGTTAGAAAGTTTGGGGTGGGGGAAAGATTTTACTTACCAAAAAAACAATCTCAAAAGAATAATTTTAAGAAACTGAAAGAAAAGCAGTGCTTTCACATAGGTGTGAATGGAGGAAATTTGGTTTTATTTCTGTATTATCACTCTGTTTGTGGAAGTGTTATAAGGCTTTGTTCCTGCTGTGAGTTATTTACATAGGCTCAGGTGAAAGGCAGTTAGATATTAAAAAATAAATATTGTTGAAACTCAGTTTATCCTCAGATTATTTCAGAAATGTTGCATTCTCATTTATACTCAATAATAAACCACATCTAGGTAGAATATTCCACAGCCGAAGTTTTTATTCAGTGCTCAAATTTAGGGGATAAATTGTCTTTACCCATTGGCTTTAAAGTCAATTTGCCTAAATTAAGTGCTGTCATCTCTTACTTTTATTTTTCAGAGCTTATTTATATTTGAATTATGGTGCAATTATAGCATTTAAGAAATATGGTGAGGGGGTAGATGATCTTTATAGTCCCTTAAACCCCAAACCATTCTGTGGTTCTATAATTTATTTGAAATCTTGATGTAATCAAACTCCAGTCACATTAGAAGGAATTATTGTATTTTTCCCCAAATATTGTGGGTTCTAATATTCTGAAATCTATCAGTTTATTTCTTGAGTCTTTGTTTTCATTTTAAATAACAGTAAAGCCTCAAAATGTTTATAAAGTGAAGCTTCCTTTGTATGGGATTTTGGTGATGAGCCACTGTTTTTTTTGACAGTGGAATACTAACGCATTGTTTATATTATATTGTAATATAAATACATTTATGTGTAAATTTATTTTTAATTGTAACTAATTTCCCTTCCTTAATTTAAATGTAGCAAAAGTTTAGGGTGAGTGATGCCAAAACCAGTGCTCTCCTCCTTGAATGGCTCAGGCCAGGGAGGTTGAGGTGTAGCCCCACAAACCAACCAGATGTCATGTTTGATGTATTTTATTGTCAATCTTCTCATTTTCCCAGAGAATTAATTAGTCTTTAAACTCCTATAAAAAAGAAAATTTCTAAAAATAGCCATAGTGCTCATCCCCTTGACTGCATTTTGTTGAGTATTAGGTATCTCTCCTGGCTGCTCTGTATGATGCTTATTTTTAGGGCCTCTATTAATATCTTCAAAAATATGATGTAAGAAGACTTGAGACAGTGTTAAATTGGAAAACTTAATTACTGTCTTTGTAGTTTTCACTGTTAAATATGAATAGAAATCAATACCAGTGTTTAATACAGGAAGTTTTAAAGGGAAGAAACTGAAGTATGTGACAGCATTTTTGGTATTTAAAAAAGCACAAATTTAAATGAAGGGAAGGTGTTGGTGCTCCCTGGCACTTCACTTAAGGGTGTATTTTGCATTATTTGGTAATTTCTGTAGGAATCTGCGTGGTCAGAGTTATTTCAGTTGTCAAATATTGATGAACTAAACATAATAAATGGAGAGGTTTCCAGGCAGGCAGGCTCTGTAGTGCTCTCTGCACATGCAAGAGAAAGGTTCTGTAACTATGGTTATTCTCAGCTGTGTCTCCTTGACAGTGTTGCAAAACCCCAAGTCTCTCAGATGATGTGCTCGAGATTTCTTTCACCACATTCTGGTGTCCTAAAAAGGAAAAAAAAATAAATTTAATGGGGAGCTTACTGGCCTCTAATTGTTTTAAGCAG
>VYZR01008240.1:37201-58913 GCA_013400675.1 Oxylabes madagascariensis
AAATTAGATAAATACTAAATATACATGGAAAATTTCATTACTTTTAATAAAATTCCTACCTTAATGAAGAAATTCTGAGGCATTACATCATTGGAACAACTTACTTTTGTGTGGTGTCTTTCTGACTGCATGTCAAGTTGTTTTTGCAGTTAAATTCAGGAAAAGAAAATACTACAGGAAAGTTATGATTAAAAACACTTAGAAAATTACAGGGGAGGGAGAAAAAAGGGATTATAAAACTGCTTGAAATTCTTATTTGAAAGTAAACTGAATGAGTGAAGTTCACTATGGAAATTTAGGGAAGACAGATATTTCCCAACAGTGAGTATATTGTGGAAAAAAATGAAGATAAAGTAATGTAAGAGATGTGTGTAAAAAGGAAGAAAGAAAATCCAGTTAGGTAAGTAGGGAAAAGGAATTCTTAAAGTAATGACAGGCAGCTTTGTAATTGGATTTGGGAATGGAGAAGTCATTCAATTGCTCATAAGCTTATTCTGAAGAATTTTGTTTCCTGAGACTGATCACATTATATGGTGCCATACCTGACTGTTTGGGTTAAATCCTATTGTGTTACAAAGGTGAACTGAGAACACTTCCTACACAGTGCAATGGACCACAAGAGTAGTTTTTTATGGAGGCCAGAACTTAAGAAGAGTTTTCTCATGTATTTGGTGCGAAGAAATCAGAAAAGTTCTCCTCCCTTTCCCCTTCCTCCTTTTCATGATCGTGCCTTTTCGGTCTCAGGCTTGATAAGCAAAATGAAGGTGGTGACTTGCATTGTTTCCAGTCTGTGCAGATGCAAAAACATGCCTGATAATATCTCAATGTACTTTAGCTTGATGAACAGTTTTTAGAGGATTTTGCGAGACAAACTAAAATTTAAACTTCTAAAATGAGCTCACAACAAATCCAAGTTGCTGTTTCCTTGCAGTCCAGTTGCTCGTCTGCATCTCCACAGAAGATTTTCCAAGTTCCAGCCTCAAAAGAGGTGAACGCTGTTGCCAGAGACATTCGTGCTGTATTCATATGTGGGATTTTATTTAAAGTACTCTGTCTGGGCAGGGTCAGGAGTGTTATTTGCAATAACCTTGCTTTTTGGTGCCAGCTGACTGAACAGGGCTGCTGCCATCCCATCCAGTGGGGCATGGCTTGGCTCTTCTGAACCACACAAGAGGAGAGGGAGAAGATATTTGCCTCTCTTAATTGATTTCCTCTATCCCTCTCCAACAAGCTGTCAGATTGGAATGTTTGCCCCAGTTTTCTTTGTCATATGTAGAGGTAGTGGGTTGGCCGTTCAAAGCTGGCAGGAATCAACAGATATTCTGCCAATAAGGAGAATTCATATGCCGTAGATGCCTTAGAATATTGGGGATTCAGGAGTCACGCTCTGAATTGCATTTATAGGGCTGTCACCACCCAAGTACTTGGACACTGAAGAGTTGTTTTCCCATGTGAAACTTTCACTGTATTGTTCTCTGTCAATGTTAAGCCAGTGGTTCTGTAGCTCTTCCTAAGTCAGCTGGAGTTCTGTAATTCATTGAACTTGGTTTTAGCTATCATCTAATGATTGAAAAAAAATTCCCTCACCGTTTGAAAAGACTCCTGTATCCTAATTTTACATGAACTCAGCACTGGTATTTTTGCACAAAAGAACAGATTGGAGTTAGAGGAATAACGTGAGTCCGCACAAAACAGACAAGACTGCTCAGCATTGATTCCTATTTGCTCCTGCTACCTTGGAAACAAAGGATGGCATGACAACAAAAGCAATTCAAAAAGAAAGGTTAAACCTCCGAAATATTTGAAATGTATTCTTGTGGGGAAATTCTTCCTTAGTGTTTCAGGATGGATTTTCAAGTTTTAGTGTACATAGGTAAGAATTGTCTGTTTCTCTGGACCTCATCTTAGGCTGAAATCAAGACTTCAGATGAAAAATACAAAGAGCNCTGCTTTGTGTTTTATTGTTCATATCTGTTCCTCAATTGTCTGCCTTGATTTCCCAAATAACCCAATTTATCCAGGTTTATGATGCTGAAGACAAATGTCAAAGTATGTCAAAAATCAGATGCTTTAGCTCACATTCAGAATGGGTTCTCTGTAGAAGGGAACAGCATTATGGCTTTCAAGAAAAATGGAATTTTAAACATTTCTTTTTATAAGAAGTTGACTTACATAGGTGTGAGCTCCCTAATTTATTAGCACCATGTTTTGCTGTTTGGTTAGGTCATTCAAAGGCTGTGCCAAATGAGGAAAGAAAGGAGGTATTTATGTTTCGAATAAACAGTTCTGGTGTACTTTGAAGGTCTCTTTATTCATGCTGAGGCAGCAGCGAGGTGAACTAACAATGTTTGACTCTCTTTTCAGTTCATCCTCCAGAAGGGCTTTTCTTATTTGGTTGGACTCTTTCAGTGCAGTCACCCAGCAACTTCCAAGGGCCTTTGATTCAGACATTAATCTCCAAATGCAAAACCACACAGAAAACAAGGGTCCTTAGAAAACCTAAACTGGAAACCTGCGAGTCCTGAAGTTCAGCTGCAACTCAGTAACGAGCCATTGGCATGATACTTGAATTCTTAAATACACATTTCCAATAAGGACCAAAAATTTTAAGATGTTTTCTAAAGCCATTTGCAAGTTACCACACTACCAAACATAGTTTGGGAACTGTACATGTTACAATATTACATCTCTCTACATGACCACATTTTTTACAAATTAAGATAATCCAATACCAAAATACAAGTTTAAACTTCCCAAATTGAAGGTAGAAAAAAGTTTCCAGCAGGAAACCCTTGCATTGGTTTGATTCCAGTTTTAACAACTACATCTTCATACTCCCAACAAGCTTTTCTGCAGTTGTCAAAAAAAAAATTTCCAGAGTGAAGTACTACAATTCAAAGGATAAAATGTATTACAAGTCAATTTTAGCAGACCTCAACCCATATTTAGAAATTGAGAGGAAAGAAAGGGCAAAGGATGTCAAAAGTTAAACAGAAAATGTAGGAACCATTTTCGTACCTGGGATCTATCTTGGAACAGGCACAAGGTGATTCCACTCATAGCTAATTTTAAAATGTAGACATAATCATCACTTGATTGGTTTTATCAGTAATTATTTTTAAAAACACAGTAAATGTGTCTGTTCTGTCCATTTGACATATTTGGGAACATTTGAATGATCCTTCTCTAAAGTATTATAATATGGATGATAGAAAAGGACATTTATTACCTTTTAGCTATAAATGTGAAACTCTGAATTGCTAAAGAAAACAAGGCAAAATTCTCTTTAACTCCTGCAGTTTTCATCAAGGCATTTCTAATCTAAGGGGCTCCCAGTGCAAGGAGCTTCTATTTGTCTTCCGTGGCTGTACCTGTCACAGCAGCTTGGCATTTTGCAGGGAACTCGTAATGGAAATGGCATTCTGCTGGAATCTGTCTGCTCCACGCAGCAGGAGCATCCAGGGCTCCGAGTCCTCTGCTTCAAATGCTTTTCTTCTGCTTTAAAATTAAACCCACATGCACTGGCCTGATGTTAGACTCTTTGGGGTTTTTCCCTTGCTAAATCTGGGGGATGACGGTGGTTTCGTTCTCTCACCCAGTAAAATTCACCTTATTAACGTCCTCTGCAAAGGGTTGACTTTGTGCTCGGAACTGGGAAAATGTTTGGAATGTCTCTCTGTGAAAGTTGTAATAGTTCTGTTCCCTCAGATCACCGAAGCGTTTCATATATTTGTGAAAAGGGAGAAACGTCATTTCAGCTTGTTCTCCCTGATACTGAACTACACCATAAATATCCTTTAGTTACTTGGATCTCTTTGTAGGCTCTTCTTTTCTTACTCAACTATTGAACCATTCAAACTTCACATATTTCTGATGTAACTTCTTTAGAATTACGTTTAGAACAAGTTTTTTATTGGAGAATTACTGAAAAAAATGTTCATTTCAATCTGTAGTGGAAATTGGTTATAAAAGGAACTATATTAGTCATTCATACAGTCATTCATTTTACAGAAAACTGCGGTTTTTTCATAATTTTTGGCATACATTTCTTCACAAAGCTTCCCATTATAACTGTTCTGTTAAAATGCTATTTTATTAGACCTAAATCAGGAATTCTTTGAAAACATTTTTACTATGTAGCACCTAGAATTTGGCTGTAACTTGCTGCCTACAAACTTCCTGCTGCCTGACATTGAACTGAGGTGGGGGAAAGATCCTGCATCCAGACAGGACAGAGCTGTCAGCAGAAGTCATCTCTGAAATGACGAGATTCAGACTGACAGGAAGGCTCCTTGTGTTTTGGTTACAGACTTTGTTTATATTCTTGCTGGGTCATTTTTAATACTGGTTTATTACAGGAGAAAATTATGTTCAGAGTTCATGTTAATAGTTTGAAAATTCAGCTTAGGAAGCAAGAAAATTTCCCAAAAATAGAAATATAGGACCTCCTCTAGTCTAAATGTTGTGTAGATGTAAAAGGAGCTGTGATTAGCCACACCCAGAAGAGATTTGCTGCCTGAATGTATCCATTTTAGAGAAGAATGGTAAGTGGGAAAATGAATACATTTTTGAGAACATGGTAAGGGGAAAAATTACAAACACAAAGAGGCAAAAGATGGTAGTAGTCTTATTTTTCCAGGAAATTACTTAAACTGGTGTGAAAGAGTATCATTCATGATGGGACTGGGCTGAAGGGAAATACACAACTCTATATTCTGCAGTCAAAGTCTTTTTCAGGCTGTCAAAGGCCATGAATGAAACATTCATACTTTGAATGAACATGTTGTCCCTGAAGACAGTCATGTTTTGAGCAGAATAAAAATAGTAGTTGAAAGAATGGAAAAGAGTTTTAAGTGCATGAAGCAAAGGAACAAAAATTTCTACAGAGCACAGCTGATTTCAAGTTTTTATTATAATACAGCTTTGGGATATTTTTTGTTGGATTTTCTGTGTTCACGTGTGTCCAAAAGTGAATAAAAAAGAATATTTTGGCAGCTAAGTCACTCTGCTCCCACAAAGTAAGCACTGAGGGAGAATAATTCCTGCACCTTAGGCTGAGGTGAGCTGTTCTTCCATCCTCATGGCCCTGGGCACTTCTCCCCTGTTTTGCCCAGATAATGCAGCAGTAAAGCCCTCATGCTTTCTTTCAGTTTGGAGACTTTCTAAAAGTAGTTTTCAATTACTGTTTCTGTTGGGCATTACACAGAGAAGGGATTGGAATAAGAGGTTAACATTATGACCTGCTGATTGCTTTTTGTATAAAAGCCTGTTGTTCAAACTGGAAATTCCACGGGGATAGAAGTACTCAGTAAGTGACCCACGATACACAGTGTGCACTGGACCTCTGTTATCTTCGTGATGCAAATGATGTATTAATAGTTTAAATGATTAAAACAAAATTACATTAGCAGGAAGTAATCAGTGAAATGCATCCTTGCTTAAATCTGCTATATCTACTAATACTTTTTTGGCTTTTAGTGCTGACTGATGCAGCAGTGTAAATTTGATGCAGCATGCATTCCAAAAGCCTCTTACGCTCTTTTAATCTTAAAACCATGAAATGATGCAACTGCCCAATGTGTTGCTTCATTTGAGGAACAGGCTCCTTGCTATAAATGAAGACTTATCACATGAACACAGATTTCCACTTGGAAATTCAAATTTCTTACCAGTTAATCCAAAAATTGCATTGCTAATGTCAGTAGTGGCAGGCTGCTCTCAGGGTTTGCCCAGCCATACAAAGAGAAAATACATTAATTCTCCTCTTGAAAAATAATAGTAGCAGAAGTTACACCAAAACCTCTGGCTCTATTTTATATTCATCATGGTCAGACAGTAGTGGTTTGTGAATTTGTAAATTTACAGGCAATTTGTAAATTTGAACACCACTGAAAATTATTACATTTCCACTACCTGAAGTTGTTCAATATTGATAAAAAGATACATGTAAGTTAAAATTATTTTGTTCATGCTAAGCCAGTATATTGTATAAAAAGGTTCAAGCTTCATAGGTTACAGCCACTACCTTGTCTAGCAGCCAAGAGCCCAAAAATCTGAAGTTCTGAAACATTTAAATGGGCAGAGGCTTCCTGTGAGTCCTGTTAAGCCTGTGGTAAGTGCTGCACATAACTCAATCCCAGAGAACACAGAGTATCACCAATTTTCATTAAATTCCCTGGTTTCAGTTAGAAAACTTAATGGCAAAGCTCGCAACAAGGAAAAGTTGGAGTGTATTTTCCCCATCAGATAGAAAAGAGGCAATTAAGACATCGTCTGGGTCAATGAACGAGTCTAGACACACTAATAGCCACCGGGGAATTTGCATCTATTCTTTCAGCGTGCATAATATGGCCAGAAATCGGTCCAAAAAGGGAAGGAATGAAAAAAGGCTGAAAGTCAGTGTGCTCTATTTTTAGGGGACTTTGGTCTGCCTGTCCTCACACACACCCAGGCCCTGAACCAGCTCCCTGCAGCTCCCTCTGTGTTTGAGCCAGGCTCAAAGGCAGCATGATCAATGCCTGAGCCCTGGCTGCGTGCAAGGAGGGCAGCGCTCGGAACACAGATAAAGCAGTTTTTAACCTCAAACCCCAGCACAGAAGTCTTCGGTGAGTGTGGTGCCGGTGGAAGCAGGAGGCAGAGCCTCAGTTCTTGTTCAGCAGCACAGGGGATCCTCCTGGCTCGGGGCACAGCCAGGCACAGCAGCCTCAGCCAAGCAGCAGCGGCTGGCTCCCAGCTCGGTGCCTACACAGATGATCCTATTAATTTAAACCTTATTTTACTTTATCCAACCTATACCATGAGATTAATCTGCTCACATTTAAATGCCAACGTTGTAAATGTTACACTGAGACATGTCTTGGATCCCTCTGTAGCCTGTGGAGAAGAGTGAGCTCTGCTCAGATCTGATTCATCTCACCCTAAAGAATTTTTTTTAAGAGAGTAGCACCCATCTTTTCTAATACTTTTCTTTTTCACTTTTCCACATAATGCAAGGAGTTTACATCAGGATGAAGCACTGCTTTTAACACACATGCCTGCTTCCCTGCATTGATTGCAAAGCCGTGAGCTCAAGCAAACACAACCTGTGTTCGATGTCTAAACGTGCACATGGGATAAATCCCACTGGTGCTCATTTATAAACCTGTAATCATGGGGCAGCCCAAGACAGGCCCCCCTCTGCTGTGACTTGCTTGAATCATAATGCCCCAGCCAGGACGGATAACAATTTTATTTACAAAGAAATGTCAATGGTAGACAAGAGAGAAACCAAGTCGTGTGTTGCCCAGCAAAAGTGAAAACCTGGTTCTGTTTTGATAGTGTCCATTAGCTGAGCAGGGAAGAGAGCTCTGCTCCTGTGGTGTTTGGAGGAGCTGGGAGGGCATTAACTCAAATTTATTAACACCAGTGTGAGCAAAGCCATCACATGAACACAAATGGTTTCTCCTCTTAAAGCAAATCAAGTTTTATTGTAAATTCCTTGCTAACAGAACGATGAATGTGTTCGGCATAGCTGGAAGTAGAATTTAAATGCAGGAAGAATGCTGAGAGGGGTCATTCACTGAGAAGGCTGAAAGTCTCCTGAGGATGTTGAGGCTTTAATAATTCCTGAATCAAATTGAATAACTACCCTGAAGTAGGAATAATTTTCCCCATGAAAGAGATGGTGTGGGGTTCCATTTTTGTCCTTTTCTTGTTGCCATAGGCCATTTTTAAAACCCTTTAACCAAGTCTTACATGTAAGATCTGAAATGAAGATGCCAGTAGAAAGCATGACAGGCCAATTTGTATTGTACAAAAGCTCCTGAAAACAAGCTAAAATCTGCATCTCTGTAAATCAGAACAGTGTGTGCCAGCTGCTGTCAAAACAACACAAGTATAATAGAAGTTTGACAGATTTTGGTTGCATCTTATTCTAAAAAATTGATCTAGTTAATACATAACATAAACTGTTGCAAAGTTAAACTCTTGCTTATGTTATTTCTTTTTGTTTCTATTTGTTTTACATCAAATGACAAATTTACAAGTGCTATGAAGTGTAAAAAGCCAGTATTTTGAGCCACATGGGGTTTTTTTGAAGGTGCAGGTCTGGTTCTTTTCATTTTCTTTTAGTACTGAGTCTAGTGAACTCACAGTATCCTGTTTGTCACTAACCCACATCAGCCTCCTTCTTTCTACCCTGTAAGGTTTGTGATTCACTGACTCTTGGAAGGGAGAAGAACCCAGCTGGCAATGGCTTGTGGCAGGAGACCACTTGCTAATCAATATCCTTCCACATTCCTTATATTCAGCATGTATTTATCAAATCTGTTAGCAGCAGCACAAAATGAATTTCCTGATGCAGCTTTAACAGCAGAGATGAAAGGTCATCCTTCCTGGTAGGATTTGGGGAGTAGGAACTTTTTGATGCAGCATTTTCATGGAGGGGGCAACCCTGAAGGCTCCGCAGTGCTGCTTCCCATCTGAACTGAAATAAAACAGAGGATGTGCCAGATTTAGGCTCAGATTAGACATTGGGAGGAAACTCTTGAAGGGTGGGGAGGCCCTGGCACAGGGTGGCTGCCCCTGGATCCCTGGCAGTGCCCAAGGCCAGGTTGGACACTGGGCCTTGGAGCAGCCTGGGACAGTGGAAGGCGTCCCTGCCGTGGCAGGGGGAGGGATGAGATGATTTTTAAGATCCCACCCAACCCAAACCTTTCAATGATTCTTTGATTCTATGTACTGTGGAAAGGCTTTCCTTACTGTACTAAACATCAGGAATATGTGTTGGGATGAGGCTTTGTTTCATGCAACCTGTACAAGAACTTGACATTCCTTATAAACATCTTGCCAGTAAAATAGGGGTGTTGGTTTTTCTTTTTGTCATATTCATGACAGCAAAAATGGAATTAATGGCAGAGCTAAAGGAGAGCTGAGTAACAGATTCAGCCGGAATTTCTTAGTCATGTAAAACGTTCTTATTAGATTAAAGTATTAAAAAATCCCAAAAAGCTCAGACATTTGCATTTTCCTTTAATGGGTTATTTTGAGCTTCCATTGAAGCAGATACACTTTCAGCAGATTGACTTAAATGCCATTTGGGTAATAGAGCAAAAAGAAAAACCATAATCTTTTTCTTTGGAGCAGAGAGTCATTTAAAGCTGAAATATGACTAATTGCCACAACTGAACTTGTGATACCCCTTGCACTTGTTAATAGACTTACTGCATTAATGTCTCTGTGAATGGATGTAAAACCCCAAAAATGAAAGAAAGCCCTTTTTGTATTTTTAAGACATAAATACAATCTTTTGTTGTCCCTCACAAACAAAGAAATAAATATACAAAATACCAGTTTACACCACGCAGCAGTAGTTTAAAAGAAAAGTTTATAATTTTCGTGGCTTTTCTACAAAAGCTTAACATAACTGAAATAGTTTAAATTGTTTTTAAAACTCTGTTTTGCAGAAATGGGAATGAAGTTCCATTATGCAGCACGGAAATGAACCATGAATTCCTGATTACAGCAATACCTGGCTTTACTATTATTAGTTGTAGTGTCAGCTGTTGCTTAGCAGAAGTATGTCCAAGAAGAAAATGTAAAAAAAACCATTTTAATTCTGCAGTTGAACCTTAAGGAAGTGCAGAGAAGGAAGCAAATCTGAAGGCATGGAAAGAAAGGAACTGGGCTCTGGCCTCAGCAGGGTCAGTGCGAGTTGTCAGTGCCGCACGTTTTAAAAATAATAGAACACATTCTTTCTGTTCATTGTGTTTTGTTACTCATCTTCAATTTGTTCCAAATTCTGAGTCACTTTCATAAATCTGTTTTTAACAAGTTTTAGCCAGTCATTGAGTTTCAGAACAAATGCATCCATTAGGTTTCCAGCTGTAGAAATCCTCACCAACTGCATCCCCTGTAACTCAGGCAGCCTAGAATTTAGCTATCAGTTAAGCAATTAATACAAAGTCCAACCTTTGGCTCTAGGGGTAGATAATGTTAAAATAAAGGACAAGCAGATGGCTGGGGAAATGGGGCGAAACCCCAGAGAGGAATTTTCCTGTGTGATTTCTGCCTTTGGTGAAGGCTCTGGTGTCCTTCCACAACCCAGGTCAGCTGCTCCAAACTGGAAGGAGAGCCTGGCCGTGTCCTGGAGCTGCAGTTCAGGCACTTCCCTGGCTGATTTCCTGCTCACCAATCCTTTCCTGGCCAGAAACTTGGAATATTTTGCTGCATCAGCATAAAAGCAGTGCGAATGTGCCTAGGAGGGAATGCTTGGATGAGAAAATGCCTTTGTGCCCACTCATCCAGGAGTGTCTGCAAAAAGAAGGGTCTGGTCCAGGTCAGGAATGAGCATGGAAATGTTTCCTTCAGCAGAGCTGCTGCTTTGTGCCCGTGTAAAGCAGCCACAGCCTAACGCTCCTTTCTTCAGCAGGGTTTGACAGGCTGAGGTTGTTTTTAGCTTGTTTTTAGATTGTGTTCTGCCCATCAAGCACAGTCAGTTTGTGTCACAGGAGAGTTCTTGCTGCACTGCAGCTGTGGGCTTTGGGTGTTGTAGCTTTGCCCTCCAGTTTGAAGGGATGTTTTCTCTCATACTGGTGAAGAAATTGATTTTCTAAAGAAGCTTTCTGTGGAAAGAGTCTGGCTGGAGATTTTGTGACATTCTCTCCGTCTCTCCTGGCCATTTGCCTAAGACAGTTCAGTCCCCTTTGAAGCCCCATTCTCCACTGATTTTAGGAATTACGTATTTGCAAATTAATCCTGACAACTTTAAAGCAAAGTTCCAGCTACACAGAAAATCCACAGTGCATCCAGGTATTGATGGAAGTTTGATCTCTTCTCTCACAGTTTGTTGATTTGTGACACTGTTCTGTGTGTGGGATGCACTTGTCTAAACTTCGGAGCCTGAAATTACTTGTACATTTATTATACCCCTTCAGCATAATGCATGCAGAATTCATCTGTTTGCATGCCACTTGGAGCCTCCTGGAATTTGTTATTTTCCATCTGTATCTCTAACAGTGTCACATTGTTTATGGAGAGAACATGCAGTTTTCTATAAATCACTCGCTTTCATACAGTTTTACTGCATTATTTTACTCAATTTGTGAAGGATTTAAGCACCCTGCAGTGTGCAGCATTACAAGGCATAAAGTGATTGAAAATAAAAACTATTTTTGGCTGAAATAATGGAATATTCACCATCAGAAATATGAAACTGCATTTAAGTGTGGGTGAGATGTAATGAATGAGCTGCATTATATAAAAGGGTATTACTCAGGCTATTAATTATAAGGACTTAAACTCAAATCTTGCAAGGGGAAAAAGTGGTTTATCTTGCTCCAAACTAGCTATGGAATGATCTTTGTTTCCAAACTGAGGTCTAAGGAGAAACACTGCCAAGTAGAGGCACTGTTCCGTTAGAACTTGAGCATTCAACATTGAATTCTGTGATTTGGGAAGCAAGAGGTGTGGAAACGTGGATAGAAGCTCTGAGGAAACTGCTGTAGTGGGTGACTTGCCCCAGGCTCCCTGGATCATCTACATCTGTTCTATAAACCTGGAGGGTTTGTCCTGCTTTCAGTTTTCTTCTTTTCCCGTTGTCACTGCCCGGGCTTTAGAGCCCAGCAGAGAAACCTTGTCCCCCTGAAGTGCTTCAGTTTTGTGTCATTTCTCAGTGGGCTCCTGGGAGCCACTCACCTGTGCTGCTTACATCTGTCCTTTGCCACGATTATTTCTATTTTCTTGCATTTGTGGTGGTGTCCTTGCACTCCTGGACAGGGTTTTCTGTCCCCAGAGGGGTCTGGCCATGTGGCACCCTGAGCTGTGCTGTCCTGCAGGGCCGTGTCCCTGTGCTTGGTGTCACTGCTCCCAGATGTCATTTGGGGGCTGCGTGCCACAGTGCCTGCCTTCCCTTGGTTGGGTTTGGTTTTTTTTCCTTCTTTCCCCTGACTCACTGAAGTCTAGCAGAGTGCTGCAGTTAAGCAGAGAGTCCAGTGGTACATTTCTGACGTGTTTAATTCTTCCTGCAAAAAAAAAAAAAAATAGGACCCCTTTAACTTATCCTCACACCTAGTGTGATTTATTTATGTGATGCCTCTAGCAATGACATCACTTAAAATGGATACATCCACTAGAACGTTTATTAGTTGTGGAGTAATGTGACATTTCAGGCACCCACAAGCGTATTATGGAGACTTTGTTAGGCTGTAGTTTCTAATTATGTTAAATGCATATTGTAAAAAAATGCATTGCTTTGTTGCACTGTAAGTAAGGGAGGGAGAGCTAATTAAGGGAAATAGTAACTATTCAGGTCAGACAAACTTTAAAGTCCAAAAGCAAGTGGTTTCAGTGGTTTCTTTTTTATTGATAAAGTTGTTACATTTTTAAACTCCCATGAAAAATAGAAGGATTTCTTATTTTAACTGTTAGTCGGTGCTTCTAAAAACTGTCAACCTGAAGCTCAAACTTTGGCTCTTGTGTTCTTTACCAAGTTACAGATTCGATGTTCAATCACAGACTGCTTTAATTTTTTTCAGTTGCCTTTATGCCTTTATGACCTGACTTCTAGAGTGCCAATGCCATGCAGTAAAGCCTTGAATAAAACCACTCTGCAAAGACAGTAATGACAGAAATTGATTTGCTTCACTTTTGCTCGGCAGACCCTTAATGCATGTTCTGTGGTGAGTGGGAATGAGTTGAAATCTCATCTTTCTTCATATTTTTTTTTTTTTTTTGGTTTGAGTCATGGCTTACTGAATTCCAGGCCCTTACTGCTGCTTGAAAATTCTTGGCCTGTTGGAAGCAATATTCTCAGATGAATGTCAGCTAATTTATCACTGACATCCGTGCCTCGTTTTTCATTTGTGCTAATATATTGCTTTTAGTAAATACATGGGAGAGGGAAGAGTGTTTACCTTTCCATATCATGAGAATACTACTCAGCCTATCTGACAGAAACTAAGAAATTCTGTTTATATTGCTGCTCCAGTGAGCCAGGGAGGACTGCACAAATATGTCATTAGCATGCAGTGGAAAACGCTCTTATACAATTTTCACAGTCAGGGTTTTATATGACTTGGTAACAAGAATAACTATGATTGTTTTTAAGAATTAAGAGCTCAAACATAGACTAAATTTTGGGGAGCATTTTGAGATAATTATCAGGTTCTTGGAGTGCTGTCTCTGCTTAAAAATGCTTTGAAATCCTTGTCAACCATGTGGACAAAGTGCAGAAATCGTCTCAGTTCTTTCACCTAATCATGCCAGAAGGATTGAGTTTCAACATTGATACAGGCTTTTATCACATGGATACTTTCCCTGGTATAAATCTGGGCTACTCTGGTGGTCCTGCAGTTCTGTTTTTGTGCTGTGTGTTGAGCTTAACTTGGGGAACTGCTCCAGCTAAAACCTAACATTGCCAAAAACAATGGACTGCATAAGTGTATGGACACAGAAACAAGCAGGCAGGGCCACTGGTCCTGACAGCAATGTGCCATATGTCAGATTAAAGTGGTCACTTACCCATGGCTGAGGAAATCATCGCTGTCAGCTCTGCGTGCTGAGGATGTGCTGCCCCAGGAGTGCGAACAGCTGAGCTGGCCCAGCGCTGCAGCCAGGCTGGGGGAGCTCAGGAGGGCTTTGCATGCCAGCCTGGTGCTGGGTTCACGGACTGATGGGCACAGTTGGCTCAAATGTTCCCAGTTCAGCTCAAAATGTACCTTTAAAAGTTCCAGGGAATATAAAGAGAGTATTCACAAGAGCCTGTAGTGACTGGACGAGGGGCAGTGGTTTCAAACTGATGGAAGATTTAGATTAGAAATTAGGAAAAATCCTTCCCTGTGAGGGTGGGGAGGCACAGGGTGCCCAGAGCAGCTGTGGCTGCCCCTGGATCCCTGGAAGTGTCCCAGACCAGGCTGGATGGGGCTGGGAGCACCCTGGGACAGTGGAAGGGGTCCCTGCCCATGACACAGGTGGGACAAGATGATTTTATTGTCCCTGCCAACCCAAACCAGTCTAAGGTTCTGTAATTCTACCTGGTGAAAAAATTCCATTGACTGTTGCCATAGGGTTTTCTTGCTGGAAACCTCCCATCTCAGCTCCTTCTTTGTTTTGAATTTTTTTATTTCATTAAATGGTTTATGGCAAATATAAATAATTTGTTCATAATTAAATGACATGTTTCCATGGTTTCGTATTTTGTTATTTATGTACTGCCAACCTCTGAGCCCACAGGTACTTCTTATAAATATCACGTTTGCTATTGGAATGAATTACTGTAACTTACGTCTTTTAGTCAACCATGTAATTTTGATAACTATCAAACCTACAAAATTCATCTGCTTGTTATGAGTAAATAATATACCCACCAAACATACTGTGGAAAAGAAATCTGAGGGCGAATATTAATTCTTCAATTGGTTTCCAATGTGTGTGTTGTTTTACATTGGCAACAAATTTCTAACTGTAATTAATCTAATGTGGAGTTTACATTTTTTGTGTAGATTGTTTTTCTTCCTGAGAAGTTGCAGTTTTTTTGAGATTAAATGTTTGCAGTGACTGATGAGAGCAGGAAAGCGATATTGAAGTTTCTAGCAGATGACCCTTTAATAAGATGTATGTAATTGGATAAGACTTGCAACAAATATTGGGCATCTGTTGGGTAACATGGAAATAATGAAGAGAAACAGGAACTGGAAAAACCTTTAATTAACAAAACCTCTTCAATTTCTTCATATAATACTACTGCTGAAAGAGAATGGGTGGGTAGGATTAAAAAAACTAGCCTGAATTCTTTGAGAAAAGTGTCTAAAGGAATTATTAGCTGGTTTTATTAGTAACTATGAATTATCAGTTGGTTTTATTAGTAACCCTTAGGTGCAAAAGGAGCTGAACTTGATCTTTTTCCTCCATATCCTTTGAAAATTTCAGCCATGTCTTTCGAACCTTTCTGTTTTAAAGTGTTTTTCTCCATTCAAGACACACTTTTGGTAGGTTTAGACAGGCAGAGGATAATTGCTGGCAAAACAAACCAAAATAATGTGTGTTTTCTTGGAATGGAACATGTGGAGGCCTCAGGGCAGGATGACAGGAGGCTGCTGGCTCTTTGTGAGGTTGTTGTCATCCAAAAACCTGGAGAGGAGAGGAGGTGAGAGGCTCATTACCACAGAGCAACACGAGTTGCTGCTGTGTGACATCCCCTGGCATCATCCCACCCCCTCCTTTGCACCTTCCAGTGGATCACTTCACATCTGAAGTAATCTGGTGACCATCTGTCACCTTGAAGCCTCTCAACTCTCCTCATGTAAATCTCCAGTCAGGATTGTGTCCTAACAGGTGTTGCAGGAAGTTTATTTCTTGTGCCTCGGTGCTTAGGGTATTCCTCTATTCATATTTCGAACAGCTTGTTCAGTGTCATCCTGGCCTCACTTCTTGCCATCCTGAAGAAAAATAAACATTATTTGGCAATAATGGAATTAGTGTGTGGCTTGTGCTTGCTGGCAAGGGAGGTTCATTAATTTTGTTAGCGTGTTATAGGGTTTCTCAAACACAAAGCAGAAATTCAAAATAGCCCAGAATACTTTAATGTTCAGGTCTTGGCATTCAGCTCTGGCATTTCACTTATTGTATTGGTGTCCTTACAAATCACACTCGCAGGAAATGTTTTGGTTTACAGCTTGGTATCATTAAATTGTGAAGATGCTGGGAAAAACAAGCTATAAGGTTGCTACTGAAGAATTTGTGGTAAAACCTCACAGCTGGATGAGTGTGCTTTCCTTATTCCATCGGTTTTCGTGCTTGGAGCCGCGAGGGGGTTCAGCCATTCCTTGGAGCGCGGTGCAGGCTGTGCTCGATTGACCATGGGGGTGATTTAACATGAGATGAAAGATCAAGAAGCCACCTAAGCCTTTCAGAAGTTTGTGTTCCTGCATTCCCCAAGTGAACGGTGCCGTGCTGAGCTGGGCTGGGAGCTCTGGGCAGCTCCTGGGGCCAGGCTCTGCCCAGCTGCTCCTGAACTCAGGGCTGGAGGCAGGACTGGGAGAAGGCACCGTGGGACAGTGGCTGCTCTTGTAAGAGCAAAGCCATTGCACTTGCTCTCGGTTCTAGAGATGGTTTACTCACTGAGCACCTCGTTTTTCATGCTGCACGATGTGGCTGTGGGAGATTCTCTGCCGCCGTGATTTTCCAAAAACTCTTTGCGTGCTGTCTGTGTCTGGAATTCCAGCTGTGTTACAGAACAAAATGCAACCCAACAGCTGCATTCTGGAGAGTTGCTTTCATCTCCTATCCCATCATTTTATACAGCCTTAAAATACGTACAGCCTGTGCTGCTTCCTCCTGTTCCCTCTCCCAGCCCTTGGGTTTTGTGCTGGGTGATGCCTCAAACTGAAGGAGCTGCTCTGTTTAAGACGTCCCATTTCTGCAATTGAGGTCACTGCTGAAGTAGCTGAAAAATCTGAAGAGCTCCTGCTCAGCGTTCACAGGAAGCAGTTCTGGGCTCTCCTATTGTGTTAGCTCTTTAATTGGAAGAGCTGTGCTGTTCCTCACTGCTGTGCCTGTGCTCAGCTCCAGAGCAGATGAGAGCAGCACCCAGAGGGGCTTTGTGGCTGCAGAAAACACGGGAACAGCGGCAGCTTCTTCAACTGAAGTGAGTTCAAGCTGCAGAAGTGATAGAAAAAAGTCTGTGATTGTGGGTCACCTTTTTTGTTGGTACGAGTTCTCAAAATAGCTATTTCAGCACCGGTTCTGATAGATGGTTTCTGGGTTATTATTCATTTATAAAATGGGACACCTCAAAGGAGGGAGATTAATGGTTTTGTGAAATTTTAGCAAGGGCTTTACATAGAAACAGTGTTCTCTGTCTCAGAAAGTATGTAATTACCAAGTAGATGGAAACAGTGCTGAATATTTCCCATTACATTAAATCCTCTAATATTTTGAAACTTTTCCTCAGTTTTGCAAATATTGTGCTGCAGTTTTAGTAGAATAAACTATATCATGTACCTTCTTTTCCCTGTAATGGAAGGCAGAAATGACAAATCTGGTATATTATGTATCTGAATATAGTATTCAGACAGATCTGAATATATTATGTGAGGCATTTTTCTAAATCCAGACAGTTTCAAAAGCGTGTTAGGTATAAATTTCTAATTTAAAATGTGCAGGTATATATTTATTATTTTATCCCACGGTACTGCCAGGTCTGCCAAAGTTGTTTGGGTAAATGTAAATGCATATGCATTCCCTGCCAGGCACACAGCCTGTATTTGCACACTGTTGTGGAGCTTGCAAAGCCAGCTTACCAGAGACATCCATCTGTTTTCTACTTAGTGTAAAGGAGTTAATGACCTGAGTGGTTAAGACTGTCCAGGCGATCTGTATAATCCTTTCACACAAATAAGATATTGTTGCAGTTAACCGTTGCTTTCTCTCAAATTAGAAGAAAACAAACAAACCAGCAGAGTTTACAGCAGTCTTATTTCTGTCCTCCATCCAAGTTTTTTAGTCTAATTGAACTTGATCAAGCAGAAAATCTGCAGTGAGGTGAGAGGTATGAACTTGAGATTAGGCAGAGCGATTATTAGCAGGTACATGTGGAGCTTTAGAAATAGGAATCAGCCCTAATTTATCAATATTGATTCCATGTATTTCTGTACCTTGCCCCCAGGGTAGGTTTTTGAGAAGGTAGCTTGAGTTTTTCAGAAACCACGACAAAAATGAAGGTAATCCACGATCCAGGGAATGTGCAGCATTACACAGATTAGTGCTGGGAAGGTGCTGTGTGACCTTGTGGGCTCACAAAAGAGCTTTAAGAAGCTTAGGAACAGGTTAAGGTGATGGGCAGAGACGTTGTTTTTCTTCTTCACTGTCTTAGCGTGGAACAGACTGTGTCTCACTGGGCTCCAGGCCGGTTTAGTCAGAAAGGAGTGGGAAATGCCAAGTGGAAAGATTGCATAAAGCAGTTGTAAGTGTTAGCCTGGCTGCTCTCCTGAGACAGCACTTCCTTCTACATGGGGTGAAACACTGGCACAAAAGCAAGCTGGTGTATTATAAATTATATATGTTGGAAAAGTTAGGGTAATTTAGTTTTTCAAAATTCTCTGTGGATTCAGTACATTGGTAGCAGTCAAAGGTAGAGCTGCTTGTGACTCACATTTGCTTTATAATCTACAGCCTTGTTTATATTTAATGTAAAAGGGATTTTCATTATGTTTTTACAAGTTATAGTATGTTCACAAGAGCAGAAAGACAAATATTGCTACATCCTATATCTTAATTGCTACTCTTCTTGTTTATGTATTCCTAGTAAATTTATTTAAACAGTACTTATTTAAACAACCAATGTAATTGGTATTTAATTGATTTGTCTATTTTGAAGTACTACCCTATTCTGTTTATTGTAATTGCTGTATCTAACTGAGGATGATCTAACACGTGCCATGTGCCACATTCATTCATTCTTTCATTCTTTCATTCATTCATTGCTTGGTGTTGTGCAGAAAACACAGGCCAGCCACTGATACGGGCCCCTGGGGGCAATTCTGTGGCCTCAGTGAGAATGCAAAGCATGTGAAACAGCAACAGAGCAATGACTCCCTGCTCCAAACTCCTGCAGAGACTCTAAAGTGCTCTAGAGCTCCCTGAGAGTAACCCAGAGAGGGTTTTGTTCTTACTGAACCTCTATGGTAACTCCTTAGTCCGGTTCAGGATCAATTCTTATTTAAAAACCCCAAAGCAGGAACCCACCAACAAATATTGAGTGTGCTCAGAGTTATTTCTTATTTTCCTCTTGCTGCCCACAAGAACTCCAACGCTGCTCCTTTGTGAGAATCAATGCTTAAAACCTGGAAACAAATTAGGTGCCTGTGGTTGTGGGACACCCAATAACGCCATGACAGAGGAGCCTCTGCTTTGGGGTTGGTTTAGATAGGAAAATACGGGATTTCTACACTGGTCAGAATGTTATCCATTCATCATTTGAGTTGGGACAATAGTCTTGGCTACTGGTCACTGGACAAGGCTGGACTTGATGGTTTTGGTGCTCTTTTCCAACCTTAATAGTTGTATGAGTATGAAAATGTGTCAAAGATGACTCGAAAAAGCCTCACTGATTTCTCTGTAGATGACAACTGGCACTTCAGTTGAAGTCCCTGGCGAATATATTCTCTCCACCCTTTAGGTTTGCAGCTTAATTTGCTGAATAAATAAATACTGTGGTGTAGTGGAGCTATTTATATCTAATGGAAAGGCTCACCTACTCTGTTCTTTTTCTTCCAAAAGTGGGAGTTTACAAGTGGTTTAAAAAAAATATAAATCTCTTGACCTTTTCTAATAGTTCTCAGTTGTAAAGCATGTGACTTTTGTCTTGATATTTTTTTACCCCTTGTTCTGTGGAATGCTTTTGGTTGTGGAGCTCTTCAGACATATGGCTGAGTGATGTGTGGGCTCAGCAATGGCTTTTCTTCTTTATAGATCATCTAATAGAGAAAATTGCTTCTATTTCTGTTATTTATGATGGCAGTACTTCACTTTGGTCTCATCCATCTGTGTCATATATGAAAGCCATTAGTAGCAGTATTTTTTAGCAGAGAACTCTCACCCCACCGTATATCACAACAATCTTTTCACTCCACTTAATTCGGAATAAAGCTGGAAATTTACAGTGCAGCCTTGTAACTCCAAGTGACGACAACATATATATGTATTATTGATAGCAACATGTTTTTCTCAGTGCTGTGCCTGGACAGAACAGCGTTGGGTAGAATGAATTAATTGCCCTCCATCATGTACCATAAATCCCACAAGCCGTGTCGAGCATCTTCAGATTGTTTGCTCTGAGAATGCACTGAGCGCTCCTTCCCGGGTTCTTCCTTGTTTTTGTGCTGCCCAGTTGGCATTTTCTGCTCTCTGGAAGGGCAGGGAGCAGCCTGGGAGATGCCACATGCCAGCAGAGAGCGAGCAGTTAGTCTGGTTTTGCAGCACAAGGCCCGTTTTGTTCTCTGCATCCCTCCCTGTTCCCCTCCCTGGGCTGCAGGGAGCCTTTGGCTCCGGGAAGTCCGGAGCTGGAGAGGATAGAAGCTCACAGCCAGATTCTATATATACACCACAGATCAAAATCACGCTGTCAAAACATGAAAATACCTCAATAATTTTCTTTTTAATTTTAGCTGTCAGCCTCGAGATGCCACTTTGCTCTCGAGCTACTCTGCATAATGTGCACCAGCTCACTTCAGCTCATGGTAAAGTGTAAGGGAACAAATTTCCTGGCAGCCTCTGCAAAGCAGTGTAATACAACTTTCATTACATGAAGGTGGTGAACATAATGTGACTTCTTAACAGCTGCAGTAAGTGATGTGAAGCTCTTAACGTCTTTTCAAAACAAGTAACAAGTGAGAGGTTATTTTTCATCTCTATGCCTAAAAAAAAAAATGACACGTTATTTTAAGCAGATGACACTTTGTTTGCACTTAGCTGAACTAAGTAAATTTTTACATGAGTTCTTCAGATCTGTGTTACTCTGTGAAATAGAGAAAACACTAAAAATAAATGCTAAAATACACTCCAATGGCTGAATTTCAACATGAAAATTTGGATGTTAAATTACATGTGCAGAAATGATGGCTGTCAGATGGATTTCAGTTGACGCTTGTTCTTTTCCCTTTGAATTTATGATTCCATGAGAGTTGCTTGTTGCATTGTTTATTTCTATGTCAAACTGTTTGGTTCTCACTGGAGCGTTCTCCAAAGGTGAGACATGTCTGATGCTTTTGGATCACTTACTAAGGAACGAGGCTCTTTGGAGATAAGTCACCCATCCAAATGGGAAATAAAGGAAAAAGAATCAAGGCTGCCCATGTTGACTTGCCCTCATCAGGCAGTCTGTTACTAGGCTGGACACAAATTCAGTTTTGAGAGTTCAGTAACCCACACTGATAATCAAAGCTTTAGCACGCAGTTCTGAGGTGTAGCCCCAAGTCCAAAAGGACAAATCCTCTGTGGTTTGCTTACTCTGGCAGCTGGATTGTCCTTTCCATTGCAGTGTGATGAGCATCATTTCCAGGGAAGTTCACAGCTAAAGTTCACAGGCTGGAGCAAACAGTGGCACTCCTCTTCCTACGTCTTTATCTCCATGCTTAAATCTTATTAAAAACAAGGTTGACATTGTCTCTGGTTGAATGAATTCCTTCACACGCTCTGAGAGGCTGTCAGCTCAGAGATAGGACGTGACTGTGGTGTTTCAGAAATTCCGCCCAGAATAGATGCCCAGATATGCAGTTTTCCTTGCACACATTGCTGAATAAAGGCAGAGCTGGAGCAGCCACTCCAAGGTCCTAACTGGAATGGCAGGCATTGGTGAAGCAGCTCCATTTACAAATTTCCAGATATTCCCATAATATTTCTCATAATATTTTGCATTGATTATCACGTTATATTTTGCAACTTTTACAAAAGTAATTAGTTAGCTATTTTCTGAAGGATATACCAAGATTATTTTTTTTTTCTTTTTTTTTTTTTGCATGTGGTTTATTCCTGGAAACACAAATCAGTCTATTGTCCTTGAGACTGGAAGATCTGGAACCAGAAATATAATCTGAAAGTAAAATATGACTCAGCTGCAAGTAATATTAATGGTAATTGCCACTTAGTGATCTTCCAGTTGGTAGAAAACAAACCCTCAAAATGATAATTGCGGGATTCACTGGGATTTAGGTTGATTAATAAACTAGACAACCAAGTG
>VYZR01008246.1:0-17856 GCA_013400675.1 Oxylabes madagascariensis
AGCTTCTCTCTTCAGAGCCAAGATATTCAACTTGCCCTCCACTGCATCCTTCTTTCGCCTATGATTATTGTTGCATTACTATTGCTATTATGTCATAAATTGACGTCTTGTGTTCCTGTTTGTTATCTGGGGATTCTGCTCTAATCTTGACAATCACTAATGCAGTGTAAATCCAGCACGCTGGGTGATAATCTGGCTACATTAAAAAAAAAAAAAAAAAAAAAAAAAAAAGAAAAAAAAAAAGGACTTTCTAGGCATAATCAAAACCTTTCACTTTAATATTGAGCACGATACTTTTACAATGAAATTGCATTTTCCCCAGCTCTCCTCTTCAGCTCAGAAGGATATCAAGCTCTGTTTGCCTCTAGATAAAGCGGGTGCTCACTGGGATTTAGTGGGCAGGGTGCAGGATCCGGCCCCCAGCACAGCGGAGGGCAGTTTTCGTCCTGTGCTCTCGTGACATCCAAAAGTTGGCAGGAGCCCTGCTCCTTCCCTGGCCTCGGTGGGGAATGTCTCCCCTTCGCCAAACACAGCTCTGGAGGATGGATGGGGACTTTCTTAGATTGTGTTAATTCCACAAAAAAAAACTTCAGTATGACTCATTTTTATAGCTTGAAACCCTGTTTTTCACCCAGAGGCATCTCCTCGCCCTTAAGCTGGTGTGCTCAGAACTGAGGAGGGCCTGGGTCAGGGAAGGGGGCGTGTGTTTCAGTCCCTTTCGCAGAGAGACATGAGAAGGGTACGAGCGCAGAAAGCACGGCAAGCCCGGGAGAGAAAATGCGGAGGGCGAGATGGGGCGTTAAGGCTTGGTGGTGCGGCTATTTCGCGAGAAGAAACGCCCTCCTTAAGCCCAGGCCACGGCTCTTTGCAGGCCTGGGCCGCAGGCGGCACCAGGGCCGGCCCAGGGCGGCAGCGCCGCTGCCCCGCGGCCCCGTCCCGGCGGGGCCTCGGCCGCGCTGCCCNCCGGGAATGCGCCGCTGATCCTAAACAAGTTTGCCAGCCATGCTTTTCTCATGGCTCCCGCACAATGGCCCGTTTTCTGCCCACCTGCCGATTATGCTTAATTAGGCGAGGAGTTGATTAATTTGAGGTAATTGACAGCTAATTACAGGCCTGAGGGCTCATTAACTTGACGTCCTGTCTGAGGAAATCAGCTGGAGGGGGTCAGGTGATGTGCAGCCCCCCTCTGGTGCCCACTTGCCGCTCACTCACCTAGGCGGCCCAGGGTGGGGACAAGGGAGGTTGCCCTGTGGGAGATAGGATGCTGGGGGCCGTGGCCACAGGGCGTCGAGAGGACAAACACCCCCAGAGGGGACACAGCATGAGGGATGCTGCAGGGCAGGAGGGCTCCCTGTGGTGATAAAGCAGGAGGAGAGGAGTTTGGAGGTTGGTGACGGGCTGGGGGCTCAAGGACAAGAAGCCAAGCATGCAGGCAGGAGGGGAGAGAGATGTGCATGGAATGAAGGCTCCCAAGGCTGCAGCTCCCTGTAGGCTGGGCCAGCAATCCCCCACCATGCCCATGGCCCCAGCAGGGTGACCGGGGTGATGGAGGGATACCATAGGTCCATCACTTCAACAACAGGAGTCCACAGCAGCTGCTGGTGGGCTGCAAGCACCCGTGCTTGCTGTACTGCAAGACATCATTAGTCACTTCATGTTTACATCATACCACTACTGATGGAAAAAAGGGAATCTTTTTTCGGTAAGACTTTTCTCAGTTGCTCTTTACTGCATGCAAATCACAGGACAGCAAGAGAGCTGTTTACCTAACATTCTATTGATCTCCCTCAATGGAGAATTCAGGCATGCTCTCTGGATTTACAAATGTATCCTTATCTCACCTTTCTAGAACAGGCAGAATCCCTGCATAGAGAGGCTAAATGACACGACCAAGGTTACACTGAAAATCTAAGCTGGATCCAGTTTTTCGAGCCCTACACCCTGGGCCTTGACCGTAAAACCATCTTCACCATTTTCAACAAGCACAAAGCAGGTTACCTGAAGATGACTGCCAGAGGTCTGGCCTTGTGGCTACTCTTCTCCTGGGGGACTGGCAGCTCACAGTTCTGGGATGTTCCTGGCAACGCTGAGGAGAGGAGCAGAGGATGCCTTTTTAAAAGGCTACCGTCTAATTATGTCAGAGAGGATGTGGCTGGAGAAATGTACTTGAAAGGTCCGTGATGGCTTCTTGTTGCTGTGGGAAGGCTCACCACTCTTAGATTCCATCTTATCTTCAGGAAATCTTGCCCCGGCTATCATGGATGTAATGCCTGGTTAGTAAGCTTGGATGAGGATTCACTGGTAAGCCAATGCAGAAAGTGGCTGAGAGAAGGAATGAGAAGTAAGCCATGCTGGTGAGCAGAATGGCTACAGGGCACAGTAATAGCTGGACTGTCCAGGCAGACACAGGATTCATTCATACCAAGATCTTTTGCACTGCTATGGGCAATGAAGGCTTGGATAACAGAAATCGAATAAATGGGATTGCCTGACAAAATTGCAGACAACTCTTCTGTGAGCATATCAAAGAATCTAAAAAATCGTCCTAAATCACAGTTTGACCTGACCACTGGAGCTCTTCAGCCAGAGGAAGCTGCATTGCAACTGAAGCCTTCTCAGACACTTCCCTTCACACATTGGCATCATTCCTCTGCCTTATTTTGGCCTTATTTCTGCCCCTGCCTCCTCTGAAAGTGCTATGCCATCCTCACATTCTTGGTGTGATCAGAAAGGATGAAAAATACAGGTGTCTCATCTGCATATTGCTGACAGTGGCTTTTAGAAACCTGACTAAACAACTTACTTTGATATTTTGTTGTTACATTCCACAGCTAACTTGTACACTGCCCTTTATCCCTTTGAAATGTACTGATGTTTCATTTTCAAGCTCTCTTGTTTAAATTTCATGGCGTTGGGTAAAGCTGACTGGTCTCCATGGCAATCATTATTTAATACCCTTCTCCCATTTGTTGTTCCTTCTTTCTACCCTAAACACACCCGGACTAGGTCATGATTCATGGGACGGAGGCCAAATGGACCCATGTGACAAATAAATTTTGTTCACTTGCTTAGAACCTTTCCTGTGTCTGTCTCTTTCAGGAGAAGGTGTCCATAATTTAAGTTGCATTTGAGAGGAGAACACCCCAACAACTTTTATAGTGGCATTTATCATTTAGAACCTGGGAGAGGAGTTATTCGGAGGAGCCCAGGCAGGTAGTTTCCTCTTTTTCTCTCTAAATCCATTGTTGAAATTGGCTAAACCTTGGCCATATCTCATCTTGACTATTACAAGGCTGTTGCCTTGTAGTGTAAATACAAAGACTGTACATTGATGCAATGATATTAAGCATTAGGCATAGCACTGGGTTACCTCCTCATGAATTTCTTCCTCTTTCTGTGTTGACACAGATTTCATCAACAGGGATGAAAGAATCTCATAAACAGGGATACATTTAACCATATACATTTTCTATGAGCTCATGTAGTGTTATCATTAGCTTACAGATGGAGTGCTAGGACAGAGGTAGATTAGGTGGTTGCCCCCATTTAACAGGATGTCCAAGGTAAATCCAGATAGAAAAAGTGCATTCTGCATGTTTTAACTCACTGAACCTTTAGAGCTCTCTCTTGCTGTAGAAAGCCCCACCCACCAAATGCCACACTGTCACGCTGAATTCCTTTCAGTAGAAGGAATGTTTCATAGGATCGATGACTCTTCTGAGGTCTAAGCTTTAAGAAAACTTCCTTTTTGATACTGAATATTTGCCTGAATTCCCAAGAAATGTCTGGAAGCCAGAAGTCCCACTCACCATCCCTGGAAATGTTCCAAAAGCATGTAGATGTGATGCTTCAGGATATGGTGGTAGACCTGTCAGGGTTACCTTAATGGTTGGATTCAATCTTAGAGGTCTTTTCCAATGTTCATAATTCTGGGGTAACTGAGTCAGGTGCTCCTGTCTGTAAAGAAATTGCTGAGTCCAGTCTTAGGGGGTTAATTCTAGTAGTACGAAATTTTACACAGCTCTAAAGCCCTGGGTAAGCAGCAACAGATATGATCTTTGAGGGAGTAGTGAGTAGCCTCACTAGGATTGTCATACTGATGTAAGAATCAGGATAGCATAGGATCATTTATTTGAGAGGTGTTTCCTCAGAGAAATCCATCCTATAACAGTATATTATGACTTAGGCTAGTGTTGTTTCAGCCAGGGAGACTGGTTATTGGTATATAACAAGCTATTGGTATTTAAATACAGGTCACTTGGACACCCAAAATTCCATTAAATTTAGGCAAACTCCTTTCTGTACTAAGTCTGTGGATGCTAGAGAAAAAAAAATTGAAAGTGTGTAATATCAGTAGTTTTACAGTAGTAAAAGTGCAAGTAATCCCTACACAAACTAGACATAAACTTTCCAAGTAAGTTAGCAGAATGGAAACTATTGCTGTAATCAATGACAGGGTAAATCCATTTGAATTTAATTTACTTTTTATCTCAGAAGTTTTGGCTTTGGAATTGTCTTTTCTTGAGAATCCAAAAAAGAGGAGGAGGTCTCAGCAAATTGTTTGTCTGAGGGAGGCAAGACTACCATTTTGGAAAGCAATCTGGACTTTCAGCAGGTTGGAGTGTTTTAGAAAGATGATTACTTGAGCGGTGGCAAGGATGCTCTTGCTGACACCTGGGCCAGCACAAGATGCTGTAGCAGTCATTCATGTTGCTGGATGAGAACTGTGCTCAGATGGCGACACAACTTGCTCCTTCTGTGAAAGCCTTTCTGTTGCTTTCCTCTTTGGACATAGCTCAGGCCATTTCAAGGAGGAAGAGCATTAGATGTAAAACAGTAAGATTTTCTTGACCACATCTATTCTCTGATCTGGTAGATACAAGCAGTTGTTCAGCACTAACATCCCTGCACCACGTGTCCAGCCACAAAGGCCTACCTCATACCTGCATTTGCGACTGAAGCTGTGTCTGAATCTGTCCACACCACCATCTGTAATCACTGACTTCTAAAAGAGCGACCTGTTGATTCTCCAATGTCTCCATTTAATTTGGGTACTTCAGCATGAGATAATACAACAGGCTGAGAGGACTGCTCTGAACCGACGAGTAGGAATGGCTGGAGGGAGAGCTTCTTAGCTCTGATTTTTCTGAAATATTTCCAGCTTTTTTTCGAACGTAAGAATGTCTTCTGTAACATATGGAGAGAGTGGCCACCAAAAATAAACTCTTTCTATTGAGTCTGGCTCCAGAAACAATTTTTTTCCACATACACAGAGCCTGTGTGAAGTAGCTCAAAATTATGATGCCAACAACAGAAGCTTGATGAAATGTTGCTTTAAAATCCATGTCATAACTACTATGTATATGCCCTTGTACACCTGTATATTGGCACCTACCCTGCAAGGCTGGATGACAACTCTCCCAAAGCAATTAGAATGCTAAATTTTAAGTCAAGATCCTGCTAAACAGGATCAAAAACTAACAAATATCCATAGCCCATGTTTACACCAAGCAGGTCAACCTCCAGTTCTGTTCAAAGAAAGTTATTTTTCTGGTGCTGCCAATGTAAGTGACATAGCTCCCAATCACCAGAAAACCAGCTTGTATTTTAAGTTTAAATGAAACCTCAGGATCAAAGTTCTACAGTTCCAACTGAAATACAGTACATGATGCACAAATTTCTGATCCACATACTTAACTTCATGTGCCTGAGAAGCCAGTTAGTAGAAGAGTGTACACAGCTGCACAGACTTTTTATATAATTTCAAACATCTTTCACCTTAAAGAGCTGTTAAGTAACTATTCTTTATCAGTATCTGGGTTTCAGAAGAGAAGATGCCCGATCGATTGCCTTGCTCAGGAGTAAGAGGGTTACTCTAATTATCTTGTTTGCAAGAAAAATAAGAACATTTATCCCATTTTAGGTTAGCAGAAGGAATAGAAATTGTGAAATTTATCCTTAGCCCATGTAGGAGAAGGGAATACAGGTGGCCTTGCCCCTAATAAGTAACAGCTGTGTAATTACCCAATACAGCCTCGCCCCTGATGAGTCACAGCTATAGCCAGTAAAGATAAGTGGTATAAAAGGGAGTGGGTTAGCTGGGGGGGGGGTGTGGCTACTATTATGAAGGAGGAAGAATCTTGTAGAAGATGGAATGAAAGGATCATGGAGAAGAAGGATCCTGGGGAGAAAGAATCACTGCTGTGAGGTGAGTCTGTGGTTGGAGCCTGTTGTTGGAACCTGCGGTCACAGTCTAGCTAGGTAGAAGCCTGCATTCAGAGTCTGCAAACTAACACCTGCAGTCACAGTTTAGCAGGAAATAACCAGCAGTCAAAGGCTGCAAGGGAAACCTACAGTAGGAGCTTGCTGCAGCTGGAGTCAGTGAATAGTTGGAGTCAGGGTGGCTAAGCTGTAAAGAGGAATAAACCAGGACCCTTTTTGTGCTGTGATAAACAAGAAGTCTGTGTCTTGGCTCATTTCTGTGGTCTAACAAGAGGGCTGCTGCAACAGCCTAAATGTATTTTTATTTTGTTGATGAATAAATGTTGAATGCCTGACCTTTGTGCTAGCATTGTTCCCATTATTTCTGTAGGAATTTTATATTAAATTTTCCATTAAATGTTGGAATTTTTCAGAACATTTGACTGACCCAAATAAAATCAAACCACCTTATGTGTCCTGAATTTTAACATTTTGATGTGAGAGAACCAAAAGCTATCAGTTTCCATGATGTAGAAAATAAAGAATATTCTTGAACATTTAACTTACATGACACTATGCTCATGCACAGCAGTGCTGATCTGTTGCAAATTTGTTTGAATTAAACTGAAGAGTCCTAAGGGGGATCTTGTATCTAATTTGTTTGAAGATACTGCAAGGCAGTGTGAACCACAAAGATGAAAGAGAAGGAAACCTTTCTCTTTTTAGATCAGCAAGTCACCCAGGAGTATTAATCTCCTGGAGTGCCCCAGAGCTGTTTGTCACCTTGTAAAGACTAAGAGACCAAGTAAGTTCCTCCTTCCTAGAATCCATCTCTCTGTACCTCCAAGTAAGGACCGAAAGTCCAGAGTGAAGAGGGCACTTTGGCAAATGTGGGACTGGCATGGGGGTATTGGATGAACTGCTGTCCAACAGCACAAGTCAGGCACCAGCAGCAAAAGGTTTGCCCCTGACTTCTGACTAAGATACTGACAGTGGAGATGTGACTGCAGATATGGAGAAGTGGCTCTGAGGAAAGAAGTACAGGGACAGCTGATTCTGAGCATCTATCCATCCTTCTCCCAACTAAAGGTATTTTGAAGTTGTGTAAGTGCTAGACATGGAAAAACATCAGATACTCAGCCCTTGGAAGTACTGACTGTTTAATTGGTATAGCTCCAAGCTGGGATTTATTACCAGTGTGGTAGGACAGCTTCTCAGAATTTATAGGGCCTGACTGTTTAGGCATTATTTTGATGACCAGTCTTCAATCCAGTGCTGAGACAAAATTAATTTACTGTTCTGATAATACAGTGTTCTTTTTGTTAACTTCCCTCAATAATACTTATAACTTATGTATATGGATGTAGCTTATTTGGATGCTATTTTTATTTCATCTTTGTTTAAGACTTTTATGGTCATCCTAATAAAATAATGTACAAATGCCCTCCTGGTACTTCTTCATTAGGCAATAACAATTGACCAGAATGGATATTAGCAGGCAAAAAGCCTGACTGGATTCACTTAAGAAGTCAATGATTTCCACACGTTTGTTTCACTGACAGCACATTTGGCACATCAGCTATATTAACACCCTGCCCGTACAGTCAAGTTTTCCGGACAAAAGAGACATCTATCCACTTGCTGCAAGGAAAATGACAAATGTTACTTTTTTGTCATGGACAATAATTTTGTTAAGTTACAAAAACTAAGAAGCTGCCTAGGGAAAAGGAATTGTGCTATTGATCATTAAAACAAAAAAGTAGTAAATTTGGAGTTCTCAGGAATATCTATAGCCAATAAAATAACACAATTTTAAAAAAGGGGAAAAAATTGCTAACCACCCAGAGATAAGACAACAAGCTTTTGTACTAGGGATTTCTAAAGAACAAATTGTGCTGGAGAAACCTGATTGCTTTTTAAAATAGAATTACAAAATTAGTGGCTGATGGGAACACAATGGATTTGATACATTTGGATTTTAGTAAAGATTTGGTACATAAATCCTACTCAAAATTAATGCAAATGGGTTTGGCTATACCACTAGATGGAATGAAAAATTGGCTGGAGACCCACAAATAAAGGATAATGATACATTAAAATGTATTGTGTTAGAGGGAGAGATCTCCCTCCCAGAGATCAGCAGTCAGCTCTGTCCTATTTAACACCTCTTGACGTGACACCTTCTGCCTGAAAATAAGGCATTTTTGTTAAGAGAGTGAAATATGGAAGGACATGAAGGATAGAGCAGCTGAAAGTAAAATGGCATGCCAGTAAAAATACAAGTATTGTCCAAACCACAGTATACAGTCATGAGGAGGTCTCTAGAAAACACCAAGTGAGAATAACTGCAGCAGGAAAAAATGAGATAGGAGTTAGCTGTGTAGCACAGCAGAAAAATAGCTGAAGTGGTTGAGTAATAGAGCTGCAATTCACCCCTGTATGGAAAGACCAGAAGGCTTTTGCAGTATCTTTGTCCCATATATGTTTTCAGTGAGGTCCCAGGCAGATTTTGATGGTGTAGCTGGTAGGGCAGCTCCTGGAATATCTTTTGTCACATGCTGGAGACAAAAATCCTGTAAAAGATTTTTCTCCCCCCGAAACAACCAGTGTGGATACAGTGAAGTCAGCCTGATTTGGGAGGAGGGCTTTAAACAGATCCTGTTTAAATGTGCATTCATTTTTTAGAAATTGTAGAGCCAGGAAAGGAAATGGCAGTAAAGCAAATTAAATGCATTAACAGCAGACATAAATCCCCATTTTCCTAATGTTTTCCCATTCTTTATCATTTACTCTGTCCATTTGCAATTTCAGCTATTAATCATCTAATCTTAGCATCCATCCACAGGTGTACATGGGTGTCCCAATGACTTTTGAACCTGTAGGCTAATTTCAGACAACTTTCCAGGTAGGCAGTGATTTCTGTACATTTTATTACATTAATTGGCTAAGGAAGAAATCCATTGACTGGCCTCGCTGAAGTGTGAGCATACCTTCTGTAAGGCATGAGAGAATCCACACATGATGCAGGCTTGAGAGACACATCCACAAGGAAAACCACACTTCCTTGGCTGGGGCCCAGCTCATGAAACTTCTGCTTTTCTCTGACCTCCTTGCTGAAAATGAGCATCTCTTCCTATTTTCTCTCCTCGTGTTTTGATTTTTTCACTATTTTTCTTCTTGTACTGCATTTGTAACAGTCTGCCTCCTTCACTCCTTTGCATTTGCTCCAACCTCCTGCCCATGCCTTACTGTCTTTCAAAATGACCTATCTTGGTCTCCTGTCCTCTAAGTTCCTATTTCTAAGTCCCTGATTCTTCTCACTTACCTGTATTTTTCTTTCAGACTTCCATATCACTTTATTTCCACAGTCCTCTCTCACCAAAAAACCTTGCTAATAATATTTTGATACTTGCTAGTAAAATTCCTGTAAACCTTACCCAGATGCATACACAAACGGAGTACGCTAATATCAATTGCAGCAAATTCCTCCCTCTCCAAATTATTCAAGTGAATGAGAGAAATTATCTCTCTTTTGCTCTTTAAGCTCCCTAGAGAGTTGCAGTGATCATTTTAATAATGTTCTATGTGAAGGCAGGATCGGACTCACAGATCATCAGAGCAATAGCAAGATTTTCAACAGGGCAAAATTAGGAAAATTACATTTTTTTCTGCCTTGGTTTGTTGGCAAACATTTGGAGTGAGCAAGTGTAGAATTACATGAAATCTGCAAAGTAGCACTTACACCCTCTGTGCCTGAGTGTAAAAGGCTCAGGAAGGTCAGAATAAGTGTTCTACATCAGTGAAGATGTTTTAATTATTTGCAGGGTCTCTGTAATGCTCCTAGCTTTCTCCTAAATACGTGTGTATACCATGCACACTATGGCAGTTAACAGTGCTGTGAGAAACCTTCATTTTTAGAGTTCTATTTTTAAATTCTCAAATCTTTAACACTCATAAAGTCACACAAAAATTAAATTCATAGAATAGTTCTTACAGGCCTTTAAAAAAGATTAAAATGTCTGGTATTGCATTGTAATTACTGTTATTTAAATTTCTTATGCCTGTTGGTTGCTTAGGCATTTGCATTTTTATTATTTCTTTACTTTAAAACCCACATCTATTTAATGAAACAACAAAGCAGATGGGAAGCAGTGGAAGGGCCACTCGACTGTGGCTAAGAAGTTACAGGGTTTGAACTGTGCTGGGTAACCTCTAACAAGATTCTTTACATCTTGACACCTCCTTTTCTTCTCCCATCCTTTTACTGTTTCATCTTCTTATAACCTCTTGAGGACAGAAACGTTCACCTAATTGTGTGTTTCCGTGATGCACAGCACAATAGTTTTGATACTTGCTGAGGTCACCATGAATTAAATTACTTTAGTAGCGCACTTGAGAACCCAAACTCCTGAAGAGATGTCCTCCAAACACCACTCCAGCCCACGGGCCCGGTACCATACAACTGGTGAGTGTTACATGAATGCTAGGAGGTCTCGGTGAAGGCCACAAGAAGCCATTGCACCCTTTCCCTCCATCTGCGTATTTTAACAATGTTCTTGAGTACTGCTAATCTGTATGATGGATGTTCTTTATCAGAATGCCATCCTCACAAAGACCCAAAACCAACACTTTTTTATTTGCATTTGGAAGTCAGAAATTTGACATGATATTATCCATACAGCAAGATGACAGGCCAGTCAAATAGAGGTGTTACAAGCAGGGACACCAATACTTTGTTGGGCAAAGAAACAGAGATAAATTGGCAAAACCAGCAGTGTGTCTTTTCCTGGTGTCTGCCAGTAAAGCCCAATCTCTTGAGGAAGGCTTGACAAGAGAAGTCTCACAACTTTTACACAAGGAGGACACTTGATTCCTGAGCTTCCAGAGCACAAAAATGGAGATGGGTGTGATGGTCTAGTTTTCTGCCAGTGATTTGTGTCTCCTCCTTGGACCAAGACCGAAGTGGCCACATGGTATAACAGGCAGTTGTTTCTCCTTTTCAGAAACTGTTCTGCCGTGACACCAGAAAGCAGTGCAGACGTGGGTTTCACTGAGCATCCACAAGAGAGCCTCAGCTCAGGTAGAGTGCTTCTGTTCAGACCTTTGTCTCTGCCTCTTTCTATTCGTGAGGCAGCATAAAAGCTGCCAGCTCGCTGGGGTAAGGCAGGAGCAATAAAGCTTTTCTCCTTTCCTCTCTGGGTTTTAGTAAGAGGATTATACATCTCCTCCTTCTAGAATAAACCTCTTTGCAGAGAAGATACTTCTCAAGCCCTCTTTGGAGATCAGGCTCCTAAGATCAAGACTCCTAAGATTCAAGCCATCACAGCAGCCAGTAGGAATTGAACCCCAGTTAAAAGGGAAAGGCTTTTACAGCTCTGCAGGACTGCAGGGCTTGGACATAGGGTACGTGCTGTCATGGCAAAAGGATCCTTGTTTGGTTCACAGCTACTGGAGACAGAAAAAATAAGGAGGCACAAGCCCAATGCAGAGTTCAAGCTCCATCCAAGATGACAGGAGACTCTTGTTGGAGACTTGGAAGGACATAAACCTTCCTGCTAGAACAGCTTCACCACCAGGGAAAAATAACCCAAGAAACTAAAGAGGGAACCCCTTGCAACTTTAACCCTTGACAAAGGATGTCTGAAAACAGTACCCAAGCTTGCCTGATTGCATGCAATGAGTACATTTTTAAAAGAGAGAAAGCAAAGCAAAAAGTTTAAGACATGGTTATTTGTTTTGCTTCATTTAGCCCAAAGATACAAAGGACCTTTAGAATTGTCATAACATCCAAATCAGACTTAATCACTAATACATTCCCATAACTTTGGAAACATCAACCAGCAATTAACTTGTGCAAGTCACTCTGTTTACAAAACACCTATGTATTAAAATGAAAGTCTGTGTGATGAGTTAATAAAACTACTTACTTCCACTAAGCCTCCTCAGCACACACTATTCTTCCCTTCTGCTGAGGCCATCCCAGCTGCTGTGACACTACAAGCTTGCTCTGGCTCCTGCTTTGTCTTCTGTCTCTCTCTGCTCCCTCTGTAGTAGGACACTATCTGCTGTCACTCTCTTTACTCTCACTGTAGTAGTTTCAGGCTAAAGGCACAAAAGCACACATTTTGGTTTTAGCATTTTCTATGGCTCCTTTGGTCGTCATCTTCACCTGCATTAACTTTTGTGCATCATTTCAATGTTGCCTAACTGCCTTTTGGAGCAAAACAATCATCCTGATGTGTATGTACATCTTGCTTTTCACCTCAGACCCTAAGCATCCCATCTTCAACATAGGGCAGGGTAGTCTGATTCACCTCCATGTCACCTCTCATCTTTCCAGCTTTTCCCTTCCTGGCCACATTGAGAGCTGTGATGATCATAACAACTCACAGATTTCCTTCTTGATGGCACCTGGAGGTGCGGGCAATTCCTCAGTTCTCTCCTTGCTACCCGCTTTCCAGGGGCAGAAGCTGACGCATTGTCCTCTATGTGAAGGGTCACTGGGGAGAAGGGACTGCTGGAGCTCGACCTGCTGCTACTGCAGCACTATGTCCTTTCCATCTCTGTGATGGCCATTTTACTGGTTCTGCGCTTTTGGGTGGCTGATGGATGCATCACACATAACGCCCTTTCTGTTTGTACACACGGTGCTTGCCTGGCTTGCCCAGCGAGATGGTTGGGTTTTGGAAGCACCAGGTGCAGCTGCTGGGACCACTGGTTGGAGAAACATTTGCCTCCTGAGCCCGTTAATTAGCACAGTAACGGTAACTGTGCTCCATTAGCCAACCCATGTGGTCAAGTCCCCTCTCCGTCCACCAACCTTGCCCTTAATGAGAGCTGGAAGAGGGACACTCACAAAACACTGCCTCAGAATAATATTCGGCTTTGTCCACGCCGGTAACGAGAGCTGACAGGATCACTACGTCCATTTCTCTTCTAATTAGCACACTTCCAGTTCGGCCTGAGCCAGCAGCCAGAGAAAAGCGATCGGACAACCGTACCGAATCACAAACACAAAGAGGCCCATTCCCCATAATTAGGTGAGACAATCCCTCAGTCTTTTCTCGGCTGGAGCTTGCCGGTAAGACTCTCGCTGTTTTGGTAAGTCCCAGCAACACAAGTTACACGTCTCCCCAGGACACTAATAAGCCCCTAATTGTCTTCCGCTTCACACGGCTCGTACCATAGGTCTGACTTGGGGGAATTCTTCTAACGAGCGGCAGCCAGCACTCCCTGCGCCGCAGTCGGACAGGGAGCCGCCTCTCAGGCACCGGCAGGAGAAGGGGGACGGGGAGAAACAGCCAGAAAAGCAATCCAAGCACTGGGGCCCAGCTACATGGCATGGGGCCAGTAGCTGGACATCGGCCACACGGTGCTGGGGACATGGGCCTTCTCCATCCTTTCTCCATCTCCACCGTCCACGTGCATGGTGGAAACCTGAATCCAGCCCTCTAGACTGTCTTATCCTCTATCATCTCCAGCGGTACACAAGTACTTGCACTTTCACACAGAAATCCGCCATCAAAACCAAACATCTGACTGCAAAGATTCGCCTCAAGTCTCTACTAAGGCTTGCTGTGAGCTGCCCTTAGAGAAATGCTGCACTAGACTTGGGCTTTTCTCCAGTGAGGCCTTGCCATGGGTCTGCCCCAGAGTTCAGGCTGGGAAGGAGCATGTGTGTAAACAAGATCCTATCAGTTCTCATGGAAAGGAACGCATGCTGTGTCTCACAGGACAGGTTTCCAAAGATTCTCACAAAAATATTAAAACCATGAGTTGTGAGGTGGGTAGGAGACCCCAGCTCAAGGGCTCTTATCAAAACAAGGCAAAGAAAGACACATAGTCCCTCTAACTTTCAACCTGACACTTTCTTCAGAAACCTTCATCAACCAAATATTTTTCAGCAAAACATTTTCCCTAATTTTTGATTACAAGCTCATATTGAGCAAAATATCACAGCTGATCCTGTTAAGGATACTTGTGGCCTGCAGATCCATTTGCCTCCTGTGCAGCTGATTACAAACTGATCCCTTCTGCAAATCCAGGCTCACCCTGATTCCTCCCACAACGGGCCTCAACAGAAGCAATTTGTCCCATTTTCACATGTGCTATTTGGCTTCAGTGTGCAAAGCAGGGGGAAAAACCTAAGACAGGGTGACAAGCTGATCCATGCAGAGTACAAGAGAAAGATAGGTGCCATTGCTTTCTCTGAAAGGCAATTTGGGATAATCAATATAAATTAAAATTAGCTATAACTAAAAAGTTACTTTAATACAGAGAGAGGAAAAACTTAAGGCCACAAAACCAGGAAGCCTGAGCATCTGCACCCACTTGGGGTTGCTCTGCTGGTCTCTTGTCCCTCATTGTCATGTAGCTGGTGAGCTCTCTTCCTGCCTTTTCATACATAGCCTGCTGCATTTTGGGCTATCCTAGTAAGTGGAAGATGGTAAATGGCAAATTTCTGTTGCTTCCAGTTTAGCTTAAAATTCTGTCATTATGAAGAAAAATGAGCCTGCTATTTTTGAGAGGGAAATCCTCCCTCACATGTAAGTGTCTGCAAGCACAAAATTTAATTACCCTATATTATTACGCCTACTCATCAGCTATGGGCCACAGAGCCAGCCTTTCAAGTGATACAGAACCAAGTCAAGTACTTTGTCCTCACAGAGATCTGGTCAATAAATAAGGTGCAAGGTCATTCTTATTACCCATTTTTTCTACTAGCAATTAAGTAAGGGCTTTCAAGCTCAGCCCTCTTCCTCTTTTCTGTTCCTTACTGAGGTGTCTATAACAGAGACAGGCAGGGAGCATTCTGGCTTCACTGGTCACTGATCTGTATTATAGGAATCAGCAGGCAGGGCAGAGGTCAACCACACAAACCCAACAAGAAAACGCCTATTCTGTACACTCATCAGCTGCCTGGAGTCAGGCATCCTCCTCAAAGAGACATGATGGAAAAGGTCAAGTCTAAAAAGCAGCAGTTTCAGTGGACGATGAAGTCAAGATGTGAAGGGATCCTGCCATGCTGAAAATCTAGCACAATCTAAATAAAACTGGCATTGTTTCTATGCAGAATGTGGATTACACTCTGTAACAACTGGATCAGTCTGGATCTCTGGCTACTTAACCTTTTAACTATCTTTATATGAACTTTATGATTGGCTGCAATGATTTGAGTTCAGAATATTGCATTTCACATCCTCCTGAAAGAAACTCAAAGCACTGATATAAAGATTGGTTGCAGAAATAACGTCTCTAGATTTGATTCCAAGAAGCATAGCATTATGTAAAACCAAAATGATCCAGTCTTTTTCTTTTCCTTATCCTTGATTTTCTTTTTTCTCTATTTTTAGATTTTTTTTTTCCTCTTTTCTTGCCTTCTGAAAATATCAAGGTGAATCTCTTATCAGGGCAATGTGTATTTGGCATCACACATGCAATACTTTTTGGACGTATCTGGCACCCTGGCTGATGCATGTGCTGGGATGTGCACATAGGGGTGGGTGTGGGTTTTGGTATTTCTGCAGTGGGAAGGTTTTGCTATAGTGATGACAGAAATGTGTTTACAACATTTGCATTTGTTTTTCTAATCATTTTTATCCAGGTCAGAGTTGTTGCTCCATGGGAAGTTTCTGTCCAACTATAATTTTCCTGGTTTGAAGATACAGAGACAACCTTCTAGAAAATTGTCTTTAAATGAATTATCATCTTCTACTAAAGATTATTTAATGACTTCTTCAAAAGTGTCAGTACAGACTGGCATATGAAGATGGGGGTACAACACTAAGAAGTGAGGATTATTTTCATGCTCTATCAAGTTTGTATGCCATGTTCAGATACATCACTCAAAGATGTGACATATTTTCCCACTACAAGTACCCTTGTTGCCTGAGGTTCTTACTTAGGAGAAACTCAAATGCGAGGATGCTTGAAGTGCTGCTTGAAGTGCTGTGTTTTTGAATGACTGCTGGTTCTAGGGGAGCGTATGCATCATTGTGGACTTTCCGCAACAGTAACTTGTAAGTTGTCTTTCTCTTTTGATTGTATATATCTAAAAATTTGTATTAGTTTAGAAGTACTTCAGAAATGTTTATGAGAAGTTACTGAACTTGTAGGAGGCCAGGATTTCAGACCATGTGACAAAGATGAAATTTACCTTTTTCACATATTACATAGGCTGATGATGGAATTGCCAGGTGTCAATTCATCAGCACGGAATAGTTGGCATCACTGTCACTGTGATTTGGAAAAATCGTTGTTTGCCCAGCCCTAATTGCTGTAGGTGAAGTGGATGAGATCAGCTGCAAATCTAGCTGATGATCCTGTTCCTAGGGATACTCAAAACAGGATTTAGGCCCCAATGCTGTGAAAGAAAACAGCAGAGTAACAAAATACAAGCTGCAATTAGGACATACACACTTCACAGTATGCTTGCATTAAGAGTACTCTGCAATTTTGATTATGCCAGCTCAGGCTGTAATAGAAGACAGACCATTGAACATTGTGAACATAAGGAAGGTGAACATAACCACAGAACAAAAACCATAGTAGAACCTGAAAAACCATGAGTAGTGCACAGACAGCAAAGAAGAGAAAATCCAAACAACTGTTCCTGACAATAAAAGAAGTGAAAGGTTCAAAACAGAATTATCAGGTAAGCAGATTTAAAGCAACTCCCCACTCCCAGCTTTTTTTTTTTTTTTTTTAATTTTTAACCTTTCTTTGTATAACTGAATTGTGGAACTCAATATCCTGGAGCATTTTTCAGGTCAGAAGTACAGACAAATTAGGACTAAGACAAATTTATGGAGGGTAGGGTCTATTGTGGACCAGATTCAAACTAAAACAGATTGCTGGATGCTGTGTAAGTTACTCTAATGCAAAATCACTGTGTAAGCCTTTTGTTTATATCCTTCCCTATCCTTCTACTGTTTATAAGCAAAGAGAAGATTACAGATAAGACTGGCTTGTGATTTGACTTGTAATAGCACCTTACATTTTTACATAATATAAAAATCAGTAAAACCAGAATAAGGTTCAAACATTACTTCCAAGATAGATTAGATAATTTTCACTAATTTGTCATTTCTAGGTGTCTTTTTGAGGGAAATATTAATCAAAGTTGAAAACTGTGAGTTACAGGACTATTACAAAATTGTTGATTTTGTAATGGCAAAACACTGAGTTAAATGGAATATCACATTATTCAACTGCCAGTGCACATAGACTTTTATTTTGATAATGATTAACATAACAAACAAGAATTTCTTCTCAGTTGGATTAGATAGCAAAGCATCTGATAGTCCAAGACTGAAGTGCGTAGCCTTTATAACTGAATGTGTGTAATACTGGCATTTAAAAGGAACCAAATAAATATTGAATTTACCTCCAAGAAAATCACATCTAATATACCAATACATGAAAACACTTTATAAAATGATGCATCAGCTTGATTAATATTACCAAATCTTGATTTTCTCACACTTTTCATTCCCATCAGAAATAAAAAGTCACTCAGATTTTCTTGTATAGATAGATAACTGCATGGATGTCAGGAAGGATAGCACTGAAGGAAAAAATAGGGTTCAAAAGGGTATGAAAACCCTTAGTAGCATTTGGATATTGACAAATATTTATTTACTAATGGGAATGGAA
>VYZR01008247.1:20746-31565 GCA_013400675.1 Oxylabes madagascariensis
TTAAAGACTTCCAGTAAGAAACTGTGACCAAGGCTTAAAACACTGAAGAAGCAGCTTCATCTTGAACTTTGGGAGCAGCTGTGCTCTCACTGCCCTTCCCCCAGCACAGGAAACAGACCTAGAAACAAAAATAAGACAGGAATGCTCCTGTGCAAGCTAATGTTGTTGGCTTCTTAAACATCCACTACTCTTGTGCCAAAAAAAATGAAACCCAGGAGGATTTAACACTTCAAAGGATAGTGAGACACTGCTTTAAACATAGAATTTTCTACCAGAGACAGATATTCTTTCATTTTGTAAACAAACTGGAAGAATGTTATCATGAGTGCATGTTGAGACAGATTTCATTTATATTCCTGTACTACTTAATCACAAATACACCGCTGCATATTACACTTTTACCCATTTTAGACTACGGTTAATGCTGTAGCAGTGTTATCTCCCACCAGGAAAAAAAAGGCAGCAGTTGAATCTTCTGATACTTTCCAAAACATTCTATTACAACATGCAGTTTGTAAGCTTAACAGTGCAGAGAAACGTTTGACAAAGAAGTTCTCTCCTTATTAAGCAATGATACATAATTATATGTTCAAGCAGAATGTAACATCTTGCCAAAGGAACGTATGGCCACAAATGCTACTCACAGTATTTCCAACTACAAATTACAGTTATGCTTTCACTTGTGTTATTAAGAACTTGGCCTTTGTTCTGTCTATTTAATTTTCTAAACAAAGGTAAAAAGATGGGAAGGAAAGTGAGTGGTAGGCTACATTCTCTGTCTAAACCGAAAAAAAACAAACCAAACCAACAACTTCATCTAATTTTGACGAGTACAAATCATCTCCATGGCTTGCTCTGCTTCACTCACCACGAACAACTCATGTTTTCAACACTTAATTTAATATTTTGCAGGCTAATGGAAACTTTACATAATGCATTCTCCCTCATAAAGCTAAAATGTCAACGCAAATGGGATTGAGATCTTGATATGGAGAGAAAGCAAATGTTATCTTTTCAAAATCTACAGGCCAACAAACATGATGTGGAGGATGGGATGAGCACTGATACAAAGCAAAGACGGAGGGCAAAATAATCTTATTTTAGAAGGGTGTCTTTATATCTTTATGAGCGTAGCACCCCCAGCCATACCTCTCTCAATAGTGTTTTAACGTTTGATTAAAACAGTTCCTTGATCTCTCGTCATTCTGCTAGTGTCCTCCCTGTGGTAGGACATGAAAAATAGATTGAAAAACAACAGTCGATGTGGTTATTAATAGTTATATTTCACTGTCGCTGAAAATTCAGCAAGTATTGTCAGGTTAGTCCTCACTTACAACAAACTCCAGGTCCTGCGGTTTCTTTTTATGGGGAAAAAAAAAAAGTATGTTTGATCTTTTCTTTGTGCACTGAGAGTTCCGGGCAGGCAGCACTTGTGTCTTCAGCACCTGTTAATAATTTCTCAGTAGAATATATAGAGCAAAAGCAGGTGAAGGGAGGCTTTCAAGTTTTAAGCACTCCATCCATGCACCTCATCCCATCCAACTGCAGTGAGGTCCCTCCCTTAAAGCACCACTTCTTTACCACTACAACTAGCAAGAGGGAAGTGACTTATTGTGGGTGTAGCATTTCAAAAATGGTTCAAAGTAATGTAAATGGTTTCCAGTTTCAGGGGATTTCATTCTAAATACAGGTAATTAAATCTTAGCATAATGAGAAAACAAAAGCAAGCATTAATGACACCCTGGATGTGTCAATCTGGGAAAAATCATCATCAGACATGGTGAGCTTAACCCCGAGCAACCAATGTATTTCTCTTGAGCTGTCTTCCAATTACCAATATAATCTGGTTCCTCCAGAATAAAGAATTGGAAAATTTTCTGATAGAAAATCTGCATGCTTTCAGAATGCTCTGCTTATTATACCAAAATAGAACATACATAGCAGCTCAGTCATCCACTGTACTGCCATTTCACAAGTCCTTTCTCCCCGTTTTCCATGAAGTCATATTTATATCTATTACCTTTTCTGTAACCACTGCTGAGAATAAGCCCCTCATTATTAGAGAAGGGTTTTATAATCTAATACAATATGGTTCAAACCACTTGATACTAGCTGGGTTACAGCGATGGACTGAGGTTTAGACAGGTTACAACAGAATTATTTTTTAGAAACCAAAAACATGGCATCACTTTTAGCAGAATAACTCCACCTACACAGGTGGTACTGGGCTATTGCACTGGTTTTTACACTGACATCATGACTGGAGAATAAGCTTCTTATGCCTGGAAAACAGTACCGAGAACAGATTGTAACAAATGCTTTTACTTGACTCTCCAGAGTGGACGTTCCAAAATAGCTGAACCCACATTCAGAGTAGGCTTTTCATGAAGTCCAAATGTAAAGGAATGCCTGGGTACTTTTTTTTTCCTTCTGTTTTGCATGGTTACAGTATGTTTGTTCAGCCTGATCTGTGAGATACTAAGCCCTACAGGTCTAGTAATAACAATAAGAGGAGTTTCACAGCTAAAAGATAGAACAGAACAGATTTCAGCAGGAAGGGACTTATTCACTAGTTCCAACCTGACCATGTCAGGACTGGCCAAGAGTAAAAGCATATTGTAAGGGTACTGCCCAAGCACTGTCAGCCTTGCAGCGTTGACCACCACTCTAAGAAGCCTGTTCCAGCCTTTGACCACCCCCTTGGTAAAGTAATGTGTCTTAATGTTGAGTCTAAACTTAGCCTGGTGCAGCTCTGACAGACTCCCACACATTCTTTCACTGCCTTCCAGGGAGAAGAGATCAGCACCCCTCTCTCTTTCCCTCCTCAGGAAGCCGTCAAGAGCCATGGGGTTGCTTCCCAGGCTCCTTCTCTCCAAGGAGACAAGCCCAAAGTCCTCAGCTGCTCCTCTCAGGCCATGCTTTCCAGCCCTTTTCACCACATTTGTTCACTTCCACTAGACACATTTGAGGACCTTCACATCCTTGTTAAGTTTTGGGTGCAGAACAGCACACAGTGCTCAAGGTAAAGCTGAACCAATGCTGAATACAGATGGCAAATCACCTCTTGTGAGTGGCTGGGGACGCTGTTTGATGCACTCCAAGGTGCAGCTTGCCCTCCTAGGATCAGTCTGGATGAGAACCGTACCACAACTAATGTCAAGAAATGTACCTATTGACAGAGATAGGCATTTTGTTACATATAAGCTATATTTTGAAACGTCAGCTGGGCCATAATCGAAAATAACCAAATAAAATGTAATGAAAATCCACATTCCTGTTGTAAGTTAGGATGAAAATGTGGTCTAAAAATAAAACAGCTTTTATTTATTGCACATTACAGCCCAATATCACAAAAGAAATTTATACATGCTTTTCTACATAGTATAGTAACAAAAAGTCCTTGTGCAAGTGTTACAGAAATTAACTACATAAGAAGTCTTAATTATCAGCATAAATTCTCTAGTTGCATGAAAAATAATAAATTTATATGATGATTCTGCAGACATTTAGAATTGTGCTACACTATAATGATACACCATTTGACAAATACTGTACACCATTAGATTTAAAAACACCATATTGTAAACAGAAGGTTTTAAACTTACAACTTACAAAGCTGCTTCATACCTCCAGCATGTGGTATATGCTCATTTTCGTCCATCTAAAAATACCACATTTGTAAAAATCTAATCTCTGGAAACATGACTATATGGCCTTAAAATAGTCAGTTTGCTGATGGATTTATAACTTTATCTGCATTTCACAATTACACTCAAAAACTTATTTTAAAAAGAGTAAGTTCATGCCCCTTCCACAAATAGGCATTTGCAACAGGCTTTGAATTAAGTTCATACCAGACTGCAGCTCATATAACAAATAAATATGTTATTCTATAAGCAGCAGAACTAAAAGGATCTCGGTCTTGACCAGATTTAATACACCAGGCCTGCTGAAGAGCCTCACAAACTCCTGCCATTACCCAGACAATTACACCACGGGCTACCTGGCCAGTCAGTGCTGCCCCATGGAATGAACCACAAATTAGCCAAGAGCTCTTCCCTTTTTGTGAGAGAATGGCATGACTTTGGTCTCCCTGCCCCCTTGAGCCGCTAATCCTTACAACACCTGGAGGAATTCCTTATCTTTAAGCACATTAACACCGTGGAATGTGGCTGATGTTTAACAGAACCAAGTGCTCTATTCTGGGAGGAATGGAGTGACAGACGATGCCAAATTGCACATTAGGAAAAGGTTCCTCACCTGGAGGGTAGCTGGCACTGGAAGGGCTCCCCAGGGAAATGGTCACAGCACCAAGCCTGCTGGAGGAGGCATCTTGGATGATGCTCTTAATCCTACAGTTTAGTTTTAGGCACTCCTGTGAGGAGCAGGGACTTGATGACCCTTCTGGATGCCTTTACATTTGAGATATTCTATGATTTTATGAATCCAAACTATGAATTTTGTTTCTTAGGAAAACCTTGATAATGCTTAGACACCTACTTAAGATGCCTGAGCTCCCACCTATCTCAAGCTACCCATGGAAAGTTTGTGGGCTGACCCACCTTTTAGCTTTCACCATATAAACTCTGGCTTCGGCTGGCAAGTGCCGAAATCAGGCAGAAGTCACCCTAGCTGTAGCTGTTAATGTGCCCACGGGTACACAAACTGATTATTTCAGTTTCTTTTTCCTCTCAACCTTTTCATACTCTTACATTCAGGCGGTGTGAGTTAAGATCCAGTGAAATGGCTCTACTTGTCATCAGAGCAAAACACCTAAGTAACATAACACTGCACAGCACCGGAGCCAGGCAAGCCACTTCTCACATGGGAAAAGCATGGTGCTTTATATGCACAACCCAGTTACAGAGAAGTACTGTATTCCAGTCTGGTATTCCAGTCTAAGCAGCTCTATTCTTAATAGACAACTGGCTCTTTAAAATTAAAGGCAGTAATACTGATATTTTTATCAATTCTTAAATAGGATGAATTCATAAAAATAAAGAGTTATTTGAATTGAACTGTGCTGGTGACTAAGATGCCTATTCCTCGATGTATCGTACTTTTGAAGTTACAATACCATACAGTAAATTAAGCTCCAGATGATGATATTTAGCTATCTTGAAATTTCCTTTATGTTCTGCCAACTTCAATTCTGATTTGGACTAGAATGGTAACTGGTAAACAATAATCTGGCATGCACTCATTAGCAGAAAAACAAACAATGTATTTTTTAGAGTACAATATACCAAATAAATTTCCATTTCACAGTAGAAGACTTCAGCTTCTAGTCCAATGTACTCACTTTATTTTGTTGCTGACGGCAAAACGGCATAAAAATACTCTATTACACATTAGGCTTTTAGCTCTAAGGCCTTTCATTTAGCTATTGCTACTCCTTTTCTCTCCCTTTCCCTCCATTTTAAGAGACACCATCTGTGTGAAATCTGCTCAATTTCAAATAAGTGGGGTAGTTTCACAGGTTAAAACTGTTGTAATTCTTATGTTTGTTTTTATAGATTTGAAAATGATTTCATATTATTCTTACTATTTAAAAAATACCCTCACCATGGGGTATAACATTCAACAGACTAGATGGGAAAACAGTGTCCTTGGAGGACTACAATGACATTGAATGTGACAACAGTGTCTCAAATAAGCAAGAGCCAAAAAGGGAAGAAAAAAAAGGAAATTACATAGATTTCTTTTTTATAATAATCAGCTATCACTTATCAAAACATTTTTAGTGAAAGTCTGTTTTTAAATACATACAGGTAGTTAGAAATGAAGAGAGTATGTATTGTTTTAAGCTTACAATCCTTAGCTTCTAATTAATAGTATCCTTGTTATTTTAGGACCCTCATGGGTATTTAGAGGGCTAAACTGCAATAAAACCAAGATACATAAATGAAACCAATTAAGGTCGTCTCGGTCAATAAAAACTAATTGCATCAAACAATAGCCACAGATGATGGACAGCCCTTGCCAGTGGGCAGGAGAGGAGAGCACATCCTACAGCCCCTAGCACCCAGGAAAGGCTGTCATCCATCCCTCTTCCCCGGCCCTCTTGCCCACCAGCAGGAAGCCATTTGACAGTAATATTTCAGCAGCCATACGGCTGTGCCAGGAAAGTTCGGCCTTGCTGCCTGACGCTGCCGCTGTTAACCTCCTCCCTGGCTTCCCAGAACATCTGCTGGCTGATGCCTTCTGCCACAGCAAACACCCGTGGCCAAGTTTTCTGTCTCATATTCTCGAGGGAGAGGCACAGAGGCTCCATCTGAAGCGTTACACGGTCCCAGAAGACGCCTTACCCGGGTCAGGGGAGAACTGGGAGCAGCAACGTGCCTGAGGAGGCAGGCACAGCACAGAGCAGCGCCCGCCATGCCCGGCAGCCCGAGCGCAGACCCTGCCAGGGCAGGATGCTGGTCCCCAGCACAGGGACACATGGCACACACAGCCACACACGCTGACCTCACAGCAACTCTGGAAAATATTGCAAACCACATCCTTTAACAACACAAAAGACATTCACATTGTTTCTCAAAATGGCTGGGTAAATGAAGCCTAGTGCCTGCCTTAGACAGAAAGCCTTTGAAAAATCCTGTTTCATGCAAGAGCGGAAAAAGCACCCCAACCATTTATAAACTACCCAAATTCTGCATATACACTGTCTGGGAACTCCTTGAGTTCCCTTCTTCCTACATTATGAACCAGACTGCATATTTACAACCATTTCCTTCATCAGACTAAAGACTCATCTAGGATCCCAACACCTGTCTTTTCATTCTGTCCTTTGAATACCACTATAATTAATTCAATTCCTTTGGTGACAGGCCTCCTTCATCTCAGAAGGGAGCATTAACTTCCCAAAGGATTGTAACATGAGGAACTAACCATGACTAGACAATGTTTGAAATGGACACTTCCTTCTTTTAGTTGCAGAATAAGTCTGCATTGCTGGTGGATATAAAATTCAGACCGGAGATATGGAGATAACTTGAAAGAAAATTTCAAAGCACAATTCTACACAGGTATGTCTCATGAGCAATTAACAGAGTTGCTAACATTTTCATTACTAAACGCTGTGTTATTTACATAGAAGCCTCACAGGCTCGATCTTCCCTAAAAGCATTGTGGGCAGCAGCCAAACATTCCTCTGCCCAGCCCCCACTGAGAGAGGGCTGGGGTAACCCAAAGATTAAACATGAACCACAAAGACAAACAGAAGGCCCAACAAGTAGGTGTTCACTGCCTATTGAAAGCTCTTAGTTACCTGGTACTGTTTTTAAAATCTACAAAGTAGAAGTATAATGGATTTTAAAACATTTCAACTCCAGACAGGAAATTCTTAGGAATTATAAACTAGCAATGAAGGTCAGGTCCACACACACAAAGCTTTCTGCCCACAACTGCTGCTGTTTATTCCTGTGAAACCACTGTGTATACAGTTAAGCACGGACATAAATATTGAACACCTACAGCCACATCTTACATAAAGGAAATGTCTGGTCTACAATAAAGACACATATTTAATACAAATATTAAGTATATACATACTTTCGTAAGAGGTCTCCCTTTCTGGTCTTTTTTTTAAGTCAAACTATGTAAAATTCAACTTCAGCATATTCACAGAATCATAGAATGGTTTGGGTTGGAAGGGATTTTAAAGAACCATCTCATTCCAACACCCCTGCCATGGCCAGGGACATACCTCCCACTAGACCTGGTTGCTCAGAGCCCCATTCAACCCAGCCCTGAACACTTCTATTTATCAAAATACAGCTAACAGCACTTTGGTTTTAATGTTTAAGAACTAAAAGTCTAGATATTATGGGGAAAATGGCCTTATTAAATTAACTTCTACACTGAAGTAAGTTCAAGGAGGAAAAAGACATATTTGTAACTGGCAAAAAGATCAGTTCTCAGCTATAAACACAGCTCCTTTTTAGATCAGTGTCAACTTGTACAGTACTGGCAGTCATACAACAGCCAAAATAGTCTGCAAACTATTGCAGAAAGAACTGCAATAAAGGCATATATGTCTGTGCAAAGAAGCGTGATGGATAATGTCAGAATTTTAGCCTAATTCTGATCTTGTACCATCAGGCATAATCAGCTCCTTTATATAATACTCTTTTTATCATCAGCATTTTATTTAACGTGACTGCAATTATAATGACAAAATAAAGTTTTTTTTGAAATAAGAAAACTGTTTTTTACTGGAAAATTAAGTCTATCTGCCCAGTAGACAACTGCATATTATCTAAATACTGCATTGCTTAAGGTGAGGCAACTCTTTGATTTACGAGACGTGAAAATACTAATATGTCATTTCCCTTCTCCCTGAACACACACCTAAATGTACCAGAAGAACCACAAATAGCAACTGTTCTTATGTTTTTCATGAAAAGTTCACTTTACTTCCCACACACATCAAGTTGACAATTGAGAATCAATTCAAAATGTAAGCACCTGTGTCCTAAGGCAACCCATCAGTGCTCAATTAACAAGTATGTCATCAGCTTAACTTTGTTTTGGGGGGGGATGTTGGGGCTTGGTGTTTTTGGTTGTTTGGGGTTTTTTTTGGTCTGTTGGTTGGGTTTGTGGGTGGGGTTTTTGTTGTTGTTTTGGGTGTTTTTTATTTTTTTTTTCTGGTGTATTTTCAGGGGTTTTTTTTAAAGACTCATCAACAGAACAATTTGTAGCAATGTATTAAGGCTTGCAGAATCAATTTTCTCTTTCAGAAAGGCCAATTCTCAATTAAAGGCTGAAACTGGCACTGTGTAAATTCCTACCTTCAAGGGATCACTCTCTTTAAGCTACTGTTTCGCTAACAGCTTCAACCAGACCTACCATGGATAAGAATCAGGGAGAAGACCAAACCTGGGGAAAGCTGGCATGCCTGCCTCTCTCTCCAATAAAACCACATCATGTCAGCACTGTTGTTTGCTTCACTTCCTTCACTCTCTCTTTCACTCCCTCCCCCCCCCAAAAGGAACATTAAATGTAATAAGTGAAGCAAGAATTGCAGGATCAAAACAATTTATTTCTCAGCAGCATGATGTGGCACACATGAACACCTCACCAAAAACCACTTTTCACAGGAAGCAGCCTAGCTGAGAATAAGCTTTGAAACGATCAGGTTCAAAAACTGTGAAACCAATGGGGAGAGAAACCTTCTGGAAACAACAATTGCATAAGGTCAACAAAAACCTGCCAGAGAGGTGAGGGATCCTCCTGCAAGGCCCAGACTGTGCTCCTTTTCTCCAAGTTATAATGGTTTATTTCTTATCATTTCCCTATGAAAGGTCTCTTGAAACAGTAGCTTAGAAACACGAAGTGAAGTTTCTAAGAAACTAGAAGTGTTCTTATGTTTCCATCACTAGAGCTGAAGAAACAAATTAAGTACTATATAAGCCTCTGTCCATTACAAGCTGCATGCCCCTGTAACTGTGGGCTTTTTACTGCATCAGCCAGACTCATAACTAAGATTTCTAAGAAATACTGTGAATCCCAAAAAAAAAAAGTACTAAATAATAATTCTAGAGATAGCTATCAGATTGTACAATTTGAACAATTGACCCAAATGTTCTGCTAGGTCAACAATGCAAATTTGTTATGTTGATTTTGGCTGTCAAAGACTTGTTTACTAGCAAAAAAGGATGAAAATCAAAACTTTAAATGTAAATCTAAATTTTAATTTCATAGTTTCTCTGGCTTGAAATTAATGGTCAATATTTAAAGAGCCTACAGTGTGCTTCATAAGGCCAATATTCGCAACCTAATAAAAAAAGAGGAAAAAAAAATGAGAAGTCTATGCTACTATCTTATAGGTCCTAAACTCCTTGGTGGACTGNTAAGGCCAATATTCGCAACCTAATAAAAAAAGAGGAAAAAAAATGAGAAGTCTATGCTACTATCTTATAGGTCCTAAACTCCTTGGTGGACTGGAACAGTACATCACATTTTGTTCTTCACATCAAATTACTTCCAATAAATACCTTACACTAAGTTCTCAACCAGCTTGATGACACTCCTAAGCTACAGAGAAAAAAGAAACCTCCAAGCCAGTGTAATTTGCAAGTAATTCTTACATAGTACAGCTCATCACTTGATACTGCTAATTTCTAGATATTTATACATATAATTAATAAGTAAATCCGTCTAATTTTAAGAAGCATTTGTGTGTGTGTGTTTTTTTGCATTAGGGCCCTATACCTCATATTGTTTCTTTAGTATTTCTGTTTGTTTAAAGAAGAACAAGATTTCCAATTCCTACTACTTCAACCACAAAACAAGTTCTCATGGTTTTTTAGTTCAGAAATATTTGTAACAAATAGTAAACAGAATCATTACTACAGTAATAGTACATCTTCTCACTGCATCAAATGTTACATTAAATGAAACTAAACACATATGGTAAACAAACTTGGTACCAATTTACAACAGAGACCCTCTAACCTCTACACAGACCAGAGACCACCTGCACAGTCACCCATATACTAAATATAAGAAGCTGCTGCTGAGAATCAGTGTCAAATTTTCCCCTTTCAAGAAACTTAGGCACATGGGAAAGAATCTACTCATTTGCGTATATACTGATAGTAGGCACTCTGTAGGAACTTTTTCTTTAAAATATTTTTTAACATAACTCTTTCTTTATCTTAGGGTAAAAAGATGGAGGTGATCTTTTGTTGTCAGAATGTTATGATGCATCCCTGTACTAAGACAAATTATTTATCCAGCCACTAAGCAGCACCAATTCCTCTGACTTCAACTGGAACTGCACCTACTCAAGGCTTCTGATAAACAAGCCACTTAC
>VYZR01008249.1:0-38997 GCA_013400675.1 Oxylabes madagascariensis
GAAAGAAAGAAAAGCTCCCAGTTTAACTCTGGCACAAGGAGTTTCACCAAGTCCATTGCCAGCAATGGACAAAGAGGGAACCACTGGTACAACAGGTTTTTTCCTCAGCCAAGCCTCCTCACTGCTCCATTTGACCAGGGAGCTGGGACACACTCAAACCAGGGTGATTACAGTGTCCATAACTCATAATAAACTTTTTTCCAGGCAAATGCACTTGGATTTCCTTACCTGGCATGAGACACTTCCCTGAATTTAAAATTTAAAGCCATAACTGTTCTCACACTTCGAGCTAGAGAGATTTATCCCTGTGACGAGCAGTTAAGATAACTAACCCAACACAGATTTTAACTACCACACAGGAGCAGAATACTGAAGCTGAACCTGTCCAACAAGGCATCCTGCTGGCCCCACACGACCCCCAGGAGCTGTGAGACCCCAGCCCTGCTCCCCTCCACCATCCCCCCAAACTGCCTCTGCTGTCCTGCCCAGCTGCTCTCACCTGAAGTCTGTTTTGTCACACCTTGGCTACCAGTCCCCAAAATGTCACTCTCTCGATATAGATACTGAAATTTTCAGAAAATGCCTTCTATCCCCTGCCAGCAATGTTTGGAAAAGTGTGCAAAAAAGTTTTATTCAGGGTCCTCTGTCCACACCCAACCATAGCTCTGTCTGTCCCAGGCCCTGCCCCACTGGGAATGCAATATAATCCCACTAAAGTCATGGTCGTTCTTTCACAGACTCATTTGGCACATTGGTTCTACTTGGCTCTTCCTTAAACACTTGGGGAGGTTGAAATGCATAGACTGTAGCATTAGAAGGGGCACAGGCTCTGCTAAACTCACCCCTGGTAACACCCCAACAACTCAACCGCTCGGGCTGTCGCTGTCCTTCAGAAGGAGGCACTTTTTGTTGCATTGAAGGGTTGACTGCAGCCATCCTGGCTAGCACAACATCCTTGGTGACAAGGATCAGAGTGACACCAGCCAGTCCAACAAGCCCCATGATGGTCTGACAGCACTGCTTCCCCTCTGCTTCATCTCAAAACTTTGGCATCTCCAGGTGTTCATCATCATCTGTTCAGATCATGTTTCCAAAATCCTGTATCGTCAGTGTCCTCAGATCTGGTTTGTTCTTCTGGTTTCATTAGTACAAATGGAGCACATACAAAACTGGAAAAAAATAGCTCTAATACTTTAAACTCTGACAATTCCATAGGTTGATGCATTATTTGCTTGGCAGGGGGAGGAGGGGGGAAATTACAACATATACAAAAATGTATTTGATACAAAGAAGGGAAATGTAAAATAAAAAAAGTCAAAGGCACCAGCATAACTTCCAAAGCCCAAGTCAGAGCACAGATACATGTTTGTGAACCACCCACTGCACCAAGCACATTATCCCTCAAGCTTCTGGCCAGCAAGTCTAACAGGGAAAAAAGAGCAGACAGGAAGACAGCTGGAATTTTTTCTTGCCCTGACTAGAACTGATCATTTGATCATAAATAAAGTATCTGACCCCAACCTACACATCTATAACCCACATCCAAAGACTTGACCGATCATTACGGTTCTACAAAGAGGCCACATTTTTGATTAAAAAAAATGTCCACAGAGCACAGGCATGAGAAACAGCTGAATACTTCTCTTCCCCCTCTCTCTCCTCATTCATCTTAAAAAGTGAAAACCATCTCCATACATTATGATTCCTTAAGTAACCGAGTTGTTGATTCTACAGTACAGCGACAGCTAATCCGAAAAAGAAATGAGGGGCAAGATGTACCTTCACATTCACCACACCTGCCGTGAATCTGGTCATTGGGAGCTTCCCACAGGGATTGCAGGTAGAGGGGCAGAAGAGGAGAGGCAAAGAGATCAGCAGGTAAAATTAGTACTGCTCTTTGAAAGCTTGAATCTGTCATTCAAGTATTGAAAGTACCCAGAGGGTACAACGGGAGCTGTTACAGCGAAGTCGTTAAAACCCCTTAAAGCCCTGGGCACAGCAAGTGGTATTTCTGGGCTGTCTGGGAAACAAAAATCAGAATAAAAAAACCCCACAAAGGCCAGTAATTCAGCCCTCAATTCCTTCTGGACCCCAGACAGGGATCTCTAGAGTCGCCACAAAGTGTTTTGGGTGTCTTCTGGATGACAGTTTCTTCCCTTTTGCAGATGTTTCCCACCCCCACAAAAACCCCTTCCCTCCCCCCCGAAGTGTAACAATTTCATATATTATAAAGATTTGTAGAATACAAACAAACAAAAAAGGAAGAAGGCTGTGGCAGGATGTTAGCGGTTACTCTTCATTGCTTCTTTGGCTGCCAGGATCAGTGGCGTCAAGCTGGACAGAGGTTTGGCCAGTTTCAAGAAGGGATGCTGCCAGGAAGACAGAAACACAAGGAATCAGTGAAAGACACACTTTTAAAGGTTTGATTTCCAGCAGGATTCACGTTTCCATGGAGCTAGGCAGCAATGACTCTGCATTTTAACACTGATTTGTTTCATGTGTTTCTCCGGATGGTTACAAGGACAAAATGATCCCAAGCTGGCTGGGATCACACTGCCTTGCCCAGTGGAGTTTCTCCCGGAATATCTCACTGTTTTTGCAAAAGGTGTGAATTGAAGCTGCACTTGCAATGAGCAAAACAAAGATCTAAACAAGAAATAATCAGAGAAAGACAAGAAGCAGCAGCTGGCTTCACTGGGAAAGCCTCTACAGCATCTGCGTGAGAGCTACTCCTTGCTCTCCCCAGGAATGGCATCAGTGATTCTCTCACTCCTTCACACAATGCTGCCTACAAGCAGATCTCATTTAACAAACCAGCTTTTTTCCGGTGCACAGAAAGTATTTAAAATCAAAACTAAAAGGAGAAATGGTGGCACAATGGCAAGGACACTGCTCCAGCTGCTCAGCCTGCCTGTAGGGCAGAACCCTGGGGGGAGAAAGGAACCTTTTCTTTTCCAGGCTTGAACACTGATGTCAGACCAGCAGATTATTTTATCAGCAGTTCTGAAGGGGACATTTGCAAGAGGAAGTATCAAAAGCAATGCAAATGCTATCACCGGCCACCTTCTGAAGGGAGTTCCTAAACTGCTGGACGCTTTGGCAGTGGCAGAGTGAAATCACAGATTATGATGGAATAACTTTGGAGTATATTATAAATCTTTCCTACCAACTGCTCTCACTACAGTTCCCAGGAGAAAACACACACACAAAAAAAGAAAGGGTGCCAGTCTATGGTGTGGTTCATCACAGGCTGACCTGACTCTGGACCTCTGGTGAGAGGTGAGAAGAAGCTGAGTCTCACCTGTAGCAATTCTTTGGCTGATCCTCTTTTCTCCACATCCATCTCCAAACATCGGTTCAAGAAATCCCGGAATATTGGGGACAGTTTCTCAGGGTTCTGGAGTTCTGGTGTGCCATTAGTTGCTATCAAATATAAAGCCTGTAAAATGAAGAGTAAGGTGTAACCAAAACCAAGCTTTAAAAGATGCCAAACTAACCTGCCTTGTGGCAAGCCCTCAGATGAGAAGGCTCTGCAGCCTATTTCTCCTCAACTTCAGAGATTAGAATTGTAAAAATGCCACATGTGTAGGCAGCCAGGACCTATTCTTGCTATTAGCAAAATAATGTTCAAGATCTTTTGGCAACCTTAGCAAAGAAAATATCAGTTTGTGACACAGCAGCGCTTTCCATAATATCTTGGGTTTATTTTCCCTAAACTATCCCAGAGGCCTGAGGTCAAAGTGCTGTGTTTCAGTTACAGGCAGGCAAATCATCTAAGTACCATCACAGAATCCCAAACTGGTTCAGGCTGAAATGGACCTTAAAGCCCATCTTGTTCCATCCCTGCCTTGAGCAGGGACACCTTCAACTAGACCAGGTTATTCCAAGCCCCATCCAACCTGGCCTTGGACACTTCCAGGGATGTAGTGTCAGCTTTCTTCCTCTGAAGGAATTTTATTGTACTGCTGAAGCTTGTTGGCTCATTTCATTTTCTTTTTAATGCAGATGCAATTAATGAACAGTTACTGACAGCAGTGAACACCCAGTTCCAGCAACACCCGGGCTTCTTACCCTCAGGGGGTTCTCGTTGAGGTATGGGGGCTCTCCTTCCACCATCTCAATGGCCATGATGCCCAGGGACCAGATATCCACTTTGGGGCCGTAGGCTTTCCGTGTGACCACCTCGGGAGCCATCCAGTACGGAGTTCCCACCATGGTGCTGCGCTTGCTCTGCTCAGGGGTGATCTGGGCACAGAACCCAAAGTCGGCTGCAGGACAACAGAAGTTGAAGAGGTTAAACTATTGCACCCCAAGAAGTGGCTTTCCTAGAAGACTTCTCTATTGCTACACATACATTTCATTGAGAGGGGTTTGGGGGCAGTTTCTTCTTTCCATCCCCACTACATTCTCCATATTAAAAAAGCCAACGTGCAATGAAAATACAAAACCTGAAGGTGGTTAAGCAGGGCAGAATTCCATGGAGTGAAGACAAGGCTTTTGTCCTCTGGAAACAAGAACTACCCTGTAGAAGAATGGTGTTTTGCCCAGTCCTTCCTTCAAGAGTTCTAGAATGCTAACAGCCAAAATAAGCAATCAGGCAGAACACAAGCAGAGTGTTCTGCATGTGGTGTGTTATACAGCCTGAATTAGAAGAAATCCATCCACAATCCATGGCTTCTGCCCTGCTAAACAGATTGTACTTGTGCAGCTACTGAGGTCAACATTTCACAGCACTTTGGCCATCTATACAGGTACTACAGCTGACAGACACGGAAACAAGGCTCCAGGGAAGTGCAGTGCTACCCCACTCAGCAGCAGGAACCTGGACAAACAAACCTTTCCACAAGGTAACTACCAAAGAGAACAACCACACTCAAGAAAACAAGAAAAGTCACCTATTCCTATAGCCTTCAGGTGCAGCAGCAATGCATGTCCCATCATGTTACTTTATCCAGCTGCAGCACTCCCACTTCCCAGGCATGTAAAGCATCAATAAGAACACAGTTAAGGCAGGAGACAGATATTACTTTACCATTGACACTAAGTTAGAGAAAGAGAGAGAGAGAAGGAGAGAAGAGAGAGAGAAATTTAAATTCCAGGGTGATTTTGGAAGTGTTATGCCAAGCAGTGCTAAGGAAAGAGCCAAGTCATGGAAGTGCCAAGTTGTACCAACACCATTCAACACAGAACCACCCCACCCTGACAGGCAAAATGCTGCCTTAAAAAAACCCCAAACCAAACCTACAGAAGTCACCGAGTTCCCCCTGCACCTTTTGGTCTTATCAAGGTGTCACAGTCACCTCCCAGCACAGTCTGTTTCCATGATCAGCCTAGGGAAGCAGCTACAGTGTGTTCCCCTGACCTCCCAAGCCAGGCCTCCAGCACCAGCCACCAGCACAGAGGAAGAAGACAGGCATGAATCCAGTTTCACCCACCAGTAGCATTGTAGCTGCAGTGGTGACACCTATCCTGTCACCAGACTCCCTCAGAGAAGGGCAAGAGTTTAAAAAGAAGGTGCAGCTTCTCCCACCCTAACCTTTGCTAAAGCAATATAATCACACAGCCCCAGAAGAGCTTGTTCAGCACTGATTACACCACCTCCCCTTCATACAGGGAATTTTTACAGCTGACTCCCGTCTTCTCCTGTGTCTCCTTCCTCCTCATCCTCCCCCGATCTGCTGGTGCGATGATTTTGACTCAGCTGCTAACTCTGTCCTTTGGCCACTTCGCTTTGCAATTTTGATCCTTTTCCACACCTCTTTTGCAATTTTGATCCTTCTCCAGCTAAGTCTTCTTCAGCCACATCCTCTGCTGTAACTGTGCACTTCTCTTCAGCCTCTGAATCCACAGTTTGTGCACAGACACATCACATCCTTAAAAAAAATTTCCCTATGCAAGCCAGCAGCGCATCCAGCAATGCTGGTATGCAAATCAGGTTGCTCGTAATCTTTCTCCACACTCCATCTCATAAATAAATAGAGACTGCAAACCATCTGGAATAGGAATATTGCTAAGACACATTTTCATGGCACTTCAAATTCCTACTAAAAACACTTTTTGCTTCACACCTTTTTGCCTTAACTCTTTGTTATATGCTTTGTACATTCCTACACACAAGCAAGGCAGATAATGCACCTCTTTCTCAACAGTCCTGACAACTACCAGTGCTTTCACACCATTTTTATTTACACACACCAGAAAAGGATTCACTGTACAAGCCCATGCACGCATAACCATTACCTGAAAAGCAAGTAGTTTGTTTTGTCATGATTATATAAATAAAAGTGTTACACTTCCAGTCCAAGAAAAGGTACAGGGTTAAGACTAGACTGCAATAAATGATCAATAATGCTCAATTTTCTTGTTAGTGGCCTTTCCATGAATGGGGCAAAGCATTAATAGCGAATCCCGACGTCCTAACAAAGCTACTGCAGTTTGCTGCAACTTTGCTCTTGCAATCACTCCCATTTTGCTTCACTGTCTGCGCCAGTTACTTCCTATTTACCAACGTATTCATGGGGCCACAGGTTTGCTTCAACATCCTTCCGGGCCAACACGTTCACAGTCCCAGCCTGAGGGCCCTCAGAATATCAGCACCTGCTGTCTGATACACATTTGATAACAGAATTGATTTCTATTACTCATAGTCAATAAAAAGCACCTCAAATTTCCCTGCCAATTCTCCTTTTACCCATTTACACACTCCAAGCCAGAGATTCCTGGAAAGGGAAAACAGAACATGAAACAATTGTCTGCTACTCACTTAATTTAACTGATCCATCCATTCCTAACAGCACATTGTCACTCTTTATGTCCCTGTGGATGACCTGGTTGCAATGGAGGAACTCAAGCGCTTGCAAGCACTGGATAGGAGAGAAAAAAAACAACATTCAGCATACAGAAACAGAACTGCTGTATGTGAACACAAATTCAAAGCCATGTTCACACCCTCAGCCAGCTCTGAGCACAAGAATAGAAAGGTATTATTAAAAATAACCAGCAGAGGAAGCTCTTGGGCTAAAAAAATACACTCCGGATTTCAGGAGGTCAAAAATCATTTCACCATGGAGTTTCCCTATCTTAACAAACGCATCCTTTAAACTCCTCATCACCCAAGATGCACTCAGAAATCCCTGGTGTTAATTTTGGTACATCCCACAGATTGTGCAGTGGAACCATAAAGGATTAACTGAGAGCTGATTTTCAGGCTGAGGTCTCACCAAGAAGAACTGGTGAGGCTTCATGTCCAACATCCACACAACTTCTACAGTGAAGGCTGTAAAACATCTTCGTTCTGAAAGGCACTAATACTGGTTTGCATTGTTTTCAGATGAAAACCTTTCACACTAAGTTTCTGCCCAAAACCATAATGAAATTTACTTTTGTTATTTCAGAATAAAAGGCAAATGAACAAAAGACAGATTTTTCTCTTTCCATCTAAGCAGAACATTTGCCATTTGCAGCTTGGCACAGATGTCCCCGCTGAGTTTGGTTTTTTTTTTTAATCTTGGTTTGCTTCAGCAAAGTGACACTGATTTGCAAAACGAAATGTATCTAAAACACTGGGCAGCAGAGTTTTGATGAAGTACAATAGTTCAGTGTTTGATTTCTTCCTCAGAAAAGTTCGTTACTGTCACAGTAAATAGTTACTCTTTTGGTTCTCTGCTTCCAGCTCTGGTTTCTCTGGAAACCATTCCCTGTCCATACACGTTACATTACTGTGCAAGTTTGCTTTCCATCCCCTCCCTTGGGGTGAGTCACAAAAACACTGGTCATGCTGATGGAGTCAGATGGGCTTTTTAAAAGCCTCCGTTTCTCCTGCACAGCAGATAACACAATTCTCCTTCTGCCATGATAAAATCAAACCTGAGCTGGATACTGGCACTTGCTCAGGGCAGAAACCACTGATAAGCTGTGATACTGGCTGCTTTTAACACTTTCATTTGAAATCTTACTGCAACCTCGAAGTTATTCCAACTACAACCTTCTGAAACGCTATTTTCCTGAGAAATCCATAAAGAAAGCATAACTGGCACAGAACTACAGATGTCACACACTATGGGAACAACTGAAGTGGGAAAGAGATAGTCTGCATTCCATTCATCTTTATTTTAGTATGTATTTCTTAACGTACTCCTGTTTCAGCAGATCCACTTCCAAACTGTGAGCAAACACTGTTCCCCTTCTTCCTTCTGGAAAACATTTCAAAGCTTTCAGGAGGTTTTATTTTTCTTTTTTTTTTTTTCTCCTCCTTTCTACATTACCCATACATGAATATGCAGATTTTTTTTCTTAGTGCCTCTGAATGTTCTTTGTTAGTCCAAGTTAAAAAAGCCATTCCTTCCAGCTGCTTAACTTCTCTATTGCTCCTCCCTGAACTTTATTCATATTATTCTGTTAATAATACTCCACATTATTCATATCTTTCTGTTAACACTGTCAGCAGGATGAGGCACTCCAGGTACCAAACCCACTGACTGTATTTGCTCCATCACCAAACATTCTCTAACACCTACCTCAAAAACCACTGTAGCTCTTTTGTGTTATAACTTGCAAAGCCCCAGTTTTCTGAGTTAATCTAATTTTGTTACTTACTGCAATTTTAATATTGATTTCTGCTCATGGTACCATTCACTCTTTACTCAACGACTTCAGCAGCAATTGTGGCAATTAGTGTTAACCTGAGCATGCCACAAAAATTAGGGGAATAGGGAGCACCTTCATTCCTCAGCCCAGCCCCTCCACACTCACCTCTCTGCAGACAGCAGCGATCTGTGCTTCATCCATACACGTCTCTGTGACCACATCTGTTAGAGAGCCTCCAGCCAGATACTCCATCACCACAAACAATTCATCCCCTACAAGGTAACTACAAAGAGAAAACCAAAAGTATGTCCCTGTGCCATCAGGGTGACAGTACAGACAGCCTCATCTGCTTCCAAGACCTTCAGGTAGAGGAAGAGCTGGTCTGTGCAAGGGATAACCCTTGGGATGAGGAATCAGCCAGCTGGCTGCATTTACCTGTCCAGGAAGTTGACTATGTTGGGGTTCTTTAGCTCCTTCATTACCAAGATCTCATTAATTATCAGCTCCTTCTTGGGCTGTTTCTGCAAATTGATCTGTTTAATAGCCACCTGAATAGGGCAAAATAAAACAGCAATCTCAAACCTCAATACCCAAACCTTTGAGTCACTCTTAATACAGTGAAAAGGCAGAAGGAATCCTGTAACAGGATTAAAGGAGTTCAGAACAGTTTGTGGCTGGCAAATTGTTTTGGTTTTTTTACCAGCATACAACTTAAAAGAATCCAGCTTGATCAGCACACAACTTGCACCCATGGCCAACATCATCCTGTTGCAGCTGACAGGATCCACAAACAGTAAGAGAGGCCAGACCAGACAGCAAAGGGCATTCAGGAGATAGAAAGATATTCACTCAATTCTTTATCAACAGGCCTGAAGAAGAAGAGAATCCTGTAGCAACTCAGAGAGAAAATTTGAGCCTTCCAATACAAGGTGAGGCAATTAGTTGTTCTTTATTCTGACCAAACTGTGTTTGGGTATAAGGAACGCTGGGAGGTAGAAGGAATTCCTCTCAAAGCCATTACCTCAATGAACTATCCAAGAGAGAAAAGGGAAGATAAAGGCCCACCTCATCCAGGAAATAGCTAACAAGGACAAGTACTACAGAGTTTACAATGGAGAAGAATCATCCCGGCTCCGTTAACTCCGAGGAGGCAGTTTGGAGTTCTGCAAGACAACGTGGATTAACTCCAAAACCAAACACATGAACCAACATAATCCTGTAGAAATGATTGTTGTTATCTTGCCAAGGACATTAACAGAAGAAATGTTCGTCATTCTGCAGCACAGAGTGACAAAATAACTATGATTGGAGGTGGAGCAGGTTGCTGAGGGTTTTGTGGGAGTCTGGAATGGAGACCTCAATGAGCAGAAATTCCACAAACCCTCTTGAGCTCCTGTACCATGCCCAATCATCCTGCCTGAGAGGGAAAAAATTTCAAATATCTAACTGTAATTTCCCTTATGGCATTTTTGTCTGTTCCCTCCTGTTCTGTCACTGTGCAGCTCTAAGAGGAGTGTTCCTCTTACCGATGAACAAACCTAACTTTATCCTCAGGCATTAAGCAGAGGAAACCCGAGCACTGCATGAAGGCTGCAAGCCATCAACTGCCTGGCAAAGTGCAGAGCAGATCAAAGAAAGGCCCTGGACCCCAAAATCCACTCTGCAATCAGTAAGAGGACATGAAATGCTGCAGTGTGTAGACAGCAAACTAAGAGGCACTGAGATGATGGCAAGGCTCATGTTGAATCAAGACGTAGTGCTCCACTGCAGGACTACCGAATGTGGTTACTGATGGAAGGGCATTTACTGATCAGTGACCTAAAGAATGCCTAGTTTAAAGGAGAACTTAGGAAAGAACTTAAATGAAAGTATTAAAAGAAAATTAAGGAAATCTGAAGTTAAACAGAGACAAATAATTCCTAAAATCCGAGTCCCAAAAGCCCTCTGGGTTGTCTCCCAAGATATGGCCACGGATGACAAACATGCAGAGTATTGCTGATGTCACTGGAGAAACCGAAGGATAAAAGCAAAGAGTAGGATACAGAGAAGACATTCTGACTACAACACGGTATCACATGAGACAAGCTGCTTCCCTAGAGACAGACACAGCCAAGTGTGCAAAGACTAAACAAAATTTTATTTCTGAAAACATTAAGACAACAATGCCTGCAATTCCTGAAGGATAAACCATTTTCCACACTCACTTCTGGAACACCTCACTCCCTCTGCTTTTCACAGGAAAGAAAAATCACTGTTTTTAGCTTTCATCATCTGATTACTATAGAACAAGGCACACTGTTACAACTGACTATGACAAAGAGATCTAAGAGGTGATAGCAGCGATGGGAGCCACTGAAGGAAATCACTCAAATCAGTCTGGCCACCAACAGAAGAACATTTAAACAAAAAATGAACACAGGAATCTTACCTCCTGCCCTGTTGCCACATCAATAGCTGTGAAAACTGTACCTGAAGCTCTGTGAAAAGAAAGAAAAATGTTACAGCAAGCTGCATCTCCCTGCATAACAAACACACACGTGAACAGCCAAGTCACAATACAAAATTGTTTCAGTTTCAAATTCAAAATTTCCACTGTGTGATGCCTTCACTGTTTATTTACTTTACTGTTGGCTGCCCAGAGGGGTCATGGCTGCCTCATCCCTGGAAGTGTTCAAGGCCAGGTTGGACGGGGTTTGGAGCAACCTGGGATAGTGGAAGGTGTCCTTACCCATGGCAGGGAGTGGGACTTCAAGGGAGATGGGCTCTAAGGTCCCTTCCCACCCTAACTAGGGTGGGATTCTGTGATTTAACACTGCTGAATGCAGCCAACACCTCTGCCTGCACAGTAAGTGATGTGAGGCAGACAACAGCACCCTGCTGCTGACACTGGCCCACTGGGAATACAAGTTGGGGTCAATACTTACCCCTGCCCGATTTTTTCATATCTGGTGTATTTTTTCTTGGGATCTCCTATGCTTACAATAGTGCCTGAAAGAAAAACAATCAAAAAGTCAGTCCAATCCCACTGCCCCCCAACAGCAGGGCTGGCCTGGCCAAGACAGGCCCAAGAGTGGGTCAGCTCAAGCAGCAAAGCTCGTGCGCCAACAGTCAAAGCTGTTGGGAACACAAACTCAGTGAAAAGGGGAACACTAACACAGTGAAAAAATCATCATCAAGATGGTTATGGAACAAGCAACAACAGAGACTATTTTGTGTTACTGTGATTTGATTCAAGTTCAGTTATGACACTGTGATGTGCATGTATGATACAAACTCAAATCTGTTCTATCCTTGTTTTCCACCCCACAGGGCTCCAGGAATTACAAACCCCCCGAGCCAGTGCAGCGCTCTCAGCTGCTGCTGGACACAAAGCTTCCCAAGCACTGCACACAAAGCAAAGGTGAGGGCAAAACTGTGACATTCCTCCCCCAGCCCTAAAGCCTTTGTTGATCTGAAATGAAGGCACCTACGTAGTTTTTCCATGATGTCTTCATCTGACATCTTGGTTTTCTTTTTCTGCTTATCCCCTGCTTTGGAGGCGCTGTCGGCACAGGTGTCACCGGCCGGGGCAGGGATGGGGTCAATGACAGAGCGGGTGTAAATCTGTAAGGGAGACCAGAGACCTGAGCACCTGCTCTGCCATCACTGCCCTTCAGCTGAAACCCACCACAGTTCTGCAAAGATCCCCAAGCACCATTTTATAACAGATATGACAAACAGAAATTAGACCTGACGCACATTAAAGCTCAGTAGAAACAAGATGCTGGCAACATTACTGACCTCTGAAAGAGATGCAGACACTTCCTGAACAGAGAGGATGCTAGGAGATTCCACAGCGGGTTTCTCAGTTTTTTATCTGCTTAATCTTTATAACCCATACTAGTTAACAGAGCAGAAACCACTATTTAATATTGAGATCAACTTCTACTAAGATCTGAAGGAAAAAGATGCTTGATTGCCATGAAAAGAAGGATGAGATTCTCAAATATTTCCAATTTAAGGTTTTTTCAAGGGATTTAATTTCCTCCTGAGCTGCTCACAGATATATACAGCTACTCCAGAAATATCCAGCTGTGGACCTCTCACCTTTTATATGTCTAAATCCCAAGAGTGGGAAATTATAAAGCAATATCCATAAACAAACATAATTCACATTTGCATTCCTGGAAAAAGTGGGTAAGAGAGAGGCAAAATGTACAGCTCCCACAGCCAAAAGAAGGAGCTGGAGTAAGTGGGATCCCTGGGACACCATTACCAAGGTGTGCAGATCAGGGCTACCCTAAAACTTAATTAACAACTTCTCAAGCATTTCACTGTTCCTGTAGTGCTGAAGATTTTGTGAATGAAATAAGCTTTCAAATCTAAAATTTGAATTGGTTGGGGTTTAGGTGGTGTACTTGGAGTGGCTATCACACTGCAACCCAATCAAATAAAAGAAAGCAAATACATTACACCTGTATCACCATGCTGGGCTAAGTTACACAAATGGCCTACAGGTTTTATTCAGGAATAAGAATCCTCCTCCTCACAAGGATAAGCATAACTGGATTTCTTCAACACAAGCTGACAAAGAAATTGACAAATTTCAATTATCTGCGAGGTCTTTTCCAACCTAAATGACCCTATGATTCTATTAATTACAGGACTTCTAATCTAACTGATATTCAGAAGATAGGTTATTTTCTTAGAAAATTCAAAAAACAGAACTTTTCTCTAAAAACTTGCGGCAGCTAATTGCCCAAATAAAACACTTCCCTAAAAAGCAGAACTTCCGCAATGCTGAGAAATGCAGGTCTGTCAGTTTTACAGCTGCTCACCGATTTTGTGTGATCTGGCCGGGGAGCAATCACAGGAGGAGGAGCCTCTTCATCATCCTCATCATCATCTGCCACAGCTGTTCTTGGTTCTGAACCTTTGGCATTGGTCTACATTTTTACCAAAGTTTAAAAAAGACAGGTAAACAAACCGTCTCTCCCACAGTATTAAAGACTTCACATTTTTTTCTTCACATTAAGAGATAATAATTCTTACCCATGTCAAAAGAAAATAACTTAAACCACTCAATCTACCCCTTAGTTACTACATTTTATTATGACACTCAAACACTGTTGCTGCAGTGAAGTATGCAATTGACCATCCAAATTTATGTTTCTATTCCACAAAAAAAAATCCTAATTTTTATACTTTTAATTTTTATACAGTTTAATACTTCAAGATTCAGGATATAACAAGTCCAGAAGACCTGAACTTGTATGCACCACAGACTACCCAAATAATAGTAACTACACTCACCGTTGGTGTTCCTGAAGGGAAGCCATCTTTTTCTAAACAGGACAAATAGCAGAATACATAAAATCATCAGAAAAAAAAAGTAATAAAAAGTTAACTTTTTCTAGTACAGTGTAAGAATATTACAAAGCCTTATTACTAAACTACTTTCAGAAAGAACTTGGAAGAAAAGTGGGTGAAACTGCACCTGTTTGTGGGACAGTTCTTCTCTTAGCCCCCAAACATAGGTCCCCATCTACAAGTCATAAATTATTCTGCATCACTGATGTCACCAGCTGGTGACATCAAGTTCAGAGACAGCTGTGAGGAGCAAGGCCTCCAGCACAAAACCAGTTCATCCCAGTCTCAGAGCCCCAGCTTGATAAACACAACCCATTCAAGCTCGTTTTGGCTGCTATTCTGAATGATCCAGTTCCCTTTCTTCCCCTCTCCACTTAAAACAGGAAATTAACTGGACAACGCCAGTTTGCAGTTAGTTTTAAATCCATCTTTGCACATTTGTGCCTCATTGAAATGCACCTTGATTTTAGCACTTGAACCTGATTTATCATTCTGACAGAGAGGAAGACTGTGCTTCAAATACCCAACTCCAGTGTCTTGCACACTTGGCTCTCACCTGGAGCAGAAAAACTCAGATATTTCTGTTTTGCTGTGTCTTTTGAATCGTAGAATTTCAGCACATCTAGTACCGCCTGAGGGTTTTTCTTCTGTTCTAGCTTGGTGATATTTGAGGTCTGAAGTAATCGAGCCCATTGTTCTGGCATTCCCTGAAAAAATAGGGGACTTTAAGCATCCTTTTTGTATTTTAAAGGTTTTAAAAAAGCAAAACAAATTTCTTCCCTCTATAAAAGCATAATATGCACAGCCTTAAGCACACGAGCGAGTAGGATGGGGAGCCAAAGGCAAAAACACAGATCACAGGACACAACTCCTCCAGGTATGCTGGGCCAGACGTGAGGAGTGGGAACACAAAAACGCTCAACAGACCCAGTGTTACCCACTAAAGAAAGCAAACTGAAGAGGGTTTGTCAGAGAGGGCCCCCCCAGGAGACACAAAGCATCAGCTATGACCCTGGCATTGCAGAAGCAGTAACAGGTCACAGTGTGCTGTACAAACATACAGGAAAAATAGCTCCTTGGCAGAAACAAAGACTAACTCGCACTTTATTCTAAAGCTCTGCCTTGGCTTCACTGCAGCACTGACCCGTGGTGTTTCCTGAGCTGCTGCAAGGCAGGAATACTCACAGTGAACTCTCCAGTAACAGCATCAAAGCCAACATGGATAGTATGTTCAAAATCTGACGGTGGGGAGATTTCTGGCCTTTCCTTTTCCTTCTTCTTGCTTCCTGAAAAAGACATTCGAAGATCTCAATGTCAGAAAGAAATTCTTCCCTGTGAGGGTGGTTAGGCTTGGCACAGGTTGCCCAGAGAAGCTGTGGCTGCCCCTGGATCCCTGGAAGTGTCCAAGGCCAGGCTGGATGGGGCTCAGAGCAACCTGGGCTAGTGGAAGGTGTCCCTGCCCATGGCAGGGGGTGGAACTGGATGAGTTTTAAGGTCCCTTCCAACCCAAACCATGCTGGGATTCTGTGATTCCAAGAACCATGTTCCATTCAAATAATTTATACTATGGCAGCAAGAAAAAAAGAGATTAAGAGCACCAAGAGTGCCCTGTTGAGCATATGAAATCTAAACATATTAAATGTTTACAATGCAAAAAAGGACATTTTAATAAAGATTATGAACAGCAGAAAAGACAACTTCAGTTCAACCTCAAGTTCACCCTAAAGACACTTGAAACTCAGTTGCCTCACTGCTTCAATTCAAGGTAATTAATGCAAACTAGGACTTCCTGTGATGAAGATAAGAGTTTATAGCCTCAGAGCAATTACCTAATTTAAATTAAAGGGGGGGGAGGGAGCATAATAACTACCAGAAGCAGGAATAAATAATTACAAGGACCACGTGCACAATTCAACCTAGATTCAAATTTATAAGATATTTTCTAACACCTGGGGCTTCGGATTTTTGTTTGTTTGTTTTGAGAGTTTTTAGGAGGCGGTTTGGGGGATTTTTTTTTTTTTTCCTGCTTTGTTTTTAAATTCACCTTAAAAGTCCTCTTGTTTCAGTACGGAAAAAGCAGGTAAATCAGCACTCTCTTCATTACTACACAGCAAGCAAAGATGGTGCTGCTCAGAGGCAGGAATCCGTCTGAAATCCCCTCACGCTGGCGGGAAGGGAAGGACGGGGAGCGAGGACAATACTCCCGAACGAAAAGCCATGTGGGCTGCCTCCAGCTGAACAATGCCGTGGAAAGACACGGCTGTTATAAACAGGATATCTTTAATATGGCTGCACGGGGCAGAGCCAAAAAGCAAACGGGCTGTCAGACGTTTCATTAAGAGCACTCGGTCACAGCACAGGGGAAACTCGCTGCTGTGAAAACCAAGGAAAGCACCATTTCTGCCCTGTTTCTTGCAGTTTTTTATGTGGAAGCAAGGGGGAACATATATATATATATATAAAAAGTTGTATTCCTCAGGAAGGCTCCTGTTTGGGAGCACTTGACATGCGGTGAACAGGAGCTGGTGCTCAAGCCCTCCAGCATGAGCTGGGTAAATAAACCCACTCCTTCCAAAAATACACAGATCCCACGAGTAGGCAAGGCAAGGAGACCCAAGCCCATTGCTCTGCCCACAGGAACAGCAAGAGCAGCACTTCAAACAAACAGCCCCAGCCAGAGGCAAGCCCGGTGAGTCATGTGCTGGCAGGACATCCTCGAGCTCCGAGAACAAGGCCACGGCGAGGCCACGCTGCCTCCCAGCCCCTGGCTCGGGGCTGAAACGGGAATCCCTTCAGTGCAGGGCAGTGCTCCTTTCAAACTGCACATGGTGCTCTTTCTACTGACATGGGTGAGCCCCAAAGAGAAAAGGCATTAAGGAGAACATGAGAAGCTGCTACAGGTTGGTGACAGCACCCCAAAAGAGACTCCAGCCCTCTGAGGGTGCTGGATTTGGGTGCTGAATGGGGCAGGTCTGGGTGCTGGCAGCTCAGTGCAGTGCTCTGTGTCTGGAGCAGGTTGTGCCTTAGCCCTTCAATCCTGCAGAAATGGGTGTTTTACCATTTTATTATTGGTCATGGGAGCCAGAATGTGACCCTTGGCCCTGCAGAGACAGCAGCATAGTTCCCCTGTGCCCAAGAGGGGACGACATACAGCTCCTTTGGAAGGTTTTGGTGAGCTGGAGAAAGGCTCTGTCTGATTAAGAAGTGCCTCAAATACAAGCGGACTCTTCCCCAAGTGAAGCCACAGGCACTCAGCAAGGTGTCAGCCTCTGCATTCCCCAGGGCAAACCCATCCTCAGGCTGCCCTCGCTTCCCACCAACCAAATTCTGTACAGAAGACAAGAAACACAGCTGTTTCCCAACAGCTGGAGGTAGCAGGCAGCTGACTCCAGATGTGCACCTGGAGTTGCTGAGCTCCAGCTGAAACCACACCGAAATGTGTCCCTGAGCACGTGACATGCAGGATCTGGGTGATGCCCTCAGCACCTCCTCCAATACTTTCTGCTCAAAGACAAACATTTCTGGTTTTAGGGGACTATTTTAAAGCTTTCCAAAACCACACAGAGGTTCCTTTGACTTCAGAAGTCAGGCCAAGAAAATTCATGGCAATAAAGTACTCTAGTAAGAAGATAACTATCACTTCATTTATCCTAAACAATGGAAGCAAGGGGAAAAAACCTTCCATGACTGGTGATTAAATAATCCCTTCAAACCCTTATGATTATTTCAGCACAGAACTAGCTCAGACTTGGGACAGAAATTGTGTAATTGCTAAACCTCTTCATCTGCAAGTCCCCCAAAGCACAAGAACCTCCCAAGAGAGGACCCAGGAGCAGATGAGGCTGGCCAGGAGGGACCTTGCAAAATCATATGGACAGAGATGTGCAGTCAAAGCCACACAACATTCCTGGATAATGGCGAGGATTTTTTCATTTTCTGAAAAGGAAAACCGAACACTTTTGTAGTGATTTGTTAACTTACGCGCTGCCTGGAGACATTTTTCCCATGACAAAATTTCTACCCCAGGCTAACAGATTATTTTGCATCTAGTCCCAATATATTTTTTAAATCTGAGCAGGAAGTCAGTATTTCTGCAAAGCCTCCCAGCAGCTGAATTTAAAGAAAAGAAGGATTTAAATGGGCATTTCTGGGGAGGGTGCGTCCCAGCCACGCTAGTGAACAAAACAACTAACATCTGACTATTGTGTGAGTGCCAGAAAGACACTGTGCCCACTTCTGTTCTGCTTACATTCAACAGCCAGTTTTGTAGACTTGAGGGCCAAAATCCCTTCTTTGGATATTTATGCCAGCCTTGCTGCAGGTCATGCAACAGACAAGTTTCTTCCAAATCAAAAAAATACAACTTTAAGATAGTTTCTGTAAGTTGGGTAATTCAATTTCCATTTTTCCTAATATCTTGCCATGCAGGAAAGCCTGCTTTTTTTCAGGAGGACATTACTTGAATTACTTTTGAACATCTAGAAAACACAAACTGACACTCATTTCCTCTAAAATGTAGTTTTCTCAGCAGAAATTCTTTCTCCTATTTTCAGTTCGCAACACAAAGTACCAGTAGGTAGATGCTAAATAAATACGCTGATTAATTTCTCTAAGTTTGGTACTTGTCAGTGTCTATAGTGGTCTGAATAATCGTCAAAGGACTCCAAAGCAATTTGATATGAGCCAATACAACTTCAGATAATTCAACCACCTCCCCATTCCAGCAACGAACAAACCCACCATCAAAATGAAATGAGAAAATGTCCACGGAGATAAAAGGTGGCATGGAATGTCACAAAGCTCTCCAGCTATACTTGCACCCACTTGCATTCATAATTCATTTGTTACTAATTGAGAGCAAGGAAATCTTTCCTTCACGTTGGGTTTATGTTCTACTTTATCCCTGTCTGTAAAAGGGCTCAAATGCTCTGATCAACCACCAATGCAACAACATAAAGGCAAATGCCATCTCAGCTCCTGAACTGTTCTCCTTGCATGATGATAGACAGATGTGATCCTTCCACGAGATTTCCTTGCAGAACTCACTGTGACAAATCCTGGGTATTTCCTTGTGGGACTAACAGCAACATGGTAAAACACCCATTTCTGCAGGATTGAAGGGCTAAGGCACAACCTGCTCCAGACACAGAGCACTGCACTGAGCTGCCAGCACCCAGACCTGCCCCATTCAGCACCCAAATCCAGCACCCTCAGAGGGCTGGAGTCTCTTTTGGGGTGCTGTCACCAACCTGTAGCAGCTTCTCATGTTCTCCTTACCGACTTTGCTCTTTGGGGCTCACTCATGTCAGTAGAAAGACCACCACTGCTACTGCTGTAGCAGCCACACAGGCTATTTCACAATAAATGACCTTGTGAAATAACTATTCTTCCTTCCAAAGCTACACTGGCCAAATCCTTCCATCCTCCAAAAAAGGAAACACACCTACTGTTGAGGGCAGAAGGGCAGATCTTGGGAACAGAGGGCAACCTGTCTCTCTGGGTTTGAACTCCAGGGAGAGGCACGGCTGCAGAGCTGCTCATATGGCTGAGAGAGAGTGAAAACCAGCCCTGGGGAAAACACTCAGCCAAGAGAATAATCAACCAGAGGAGCAGAATCTCTTCAAACAACTAAACCTGTGCTGGCATGACTGAACCAGTCCTGCCCAGCACACCAGCAGCGAGGCACGGGGAGCCAAGAGCACAGAAGGCATCAAGGGCAGCACGGTCCTCTTCAAGGTGCATATTAAAAGTAATGTTAACCAGTAGATTAATAAAAAGCTTACCAGATTCAGGTCAGGCTTAAGTCCCTGTGCAGGTTTACCATCTCAGATGTTAGAAGGTCTTTCTATCTATGTACTGTTTTGTTGTACACAGACACATGCTCTGGAGAGCCAGGATAAAGGGCTCCACTGCTGTACATGCACCCCCCATACAGAAAAGAGGACAAACAACAGCACACAAATACTGTCTAGTATTCATTATAGCAATTTTTTTTCTCAGAAATAATATTTTTTACAGCAACCCAGGTTTATCTCCACTAGTAATCAATCCTAACAGTGCAGTTCCACAGACAAAAATACATTAACTTCTCAGAGTTTTCCTTCATGCAACTGCACCTTCAGCGCTGTTTCTTTTCTGACTTTTTGTCTCCTCAAGGTGCCACATAAACGATCATCAACAGACCATCAACACGACTTAACTTCCAAACCAGCTGGGTGTCCAGTTTGAACCAGAAATCTGCATCTAAGTAACATGATCCCCAGGAATGCCAGACATCGATTAGGGTTGCTTGGAAATGCACTACTTCAAGCTGGGCAGCAAACAGGGAGTGGTTTTCCAATCCCCTACACTTGGACAGGCTGGATTCTGACATCTAAAGCACTACCAAAACTTCCAAGGAGAGCAAAGGAATACAAGTAGGAGAGGAAAAAGGAGGCATCTTACCTTTTTCATATGTATAGAACATGGAGATGATTTTATTCCTGGGTTTCCTGTCTTCTGGGACAGAGGGCAGGGGTTTAAAGCTGTTGTTGGTTGCACACGGGTCTTTGCCCCCTGCACTGAAGATAGCGCTGCTCATCCGGACGGGAGGGGCGGGGGGCTTGTCTTCCAGTTCTCCGTTGTCAGACATGGTTCTCAATAGCTAGGGGAAGCCCTGGAAGAAAAAATGTGATTTGAGCACAGGAAAAGAGCATGGAGTACATGAAGTACCATTTCAATGGAGTACCATTCCTTCTGCTGGCAGAGGGGAAGGAGGCGTGAATTCAACTCTGAGGAACGCAGACACTGACGCCTCCACCAAAGGAAGCAAATCCCTTCCTCATTCCCACTTCTGGGCCACCCATTCATTTGTGCCAGCAGCAGCATTTGTGGGATGGAGTGACAAACATTTCCAGTGATAAAAGTAATCCAGACCAGAAATGAACAACAGTAATCCAGAAATGAACAACTCCCAGATCTGGTTCTCTGTTCGCACAAAGGGCCTAAGTACAACATCCTTTGAGGGTAGCTCTAGTCCAAGAAGCTTCATGCTCTAGTACCGAACAGCTTTAAAAGCCTTAGATGCTTTCCTTCTTGTCATTTATCAGTCAAGACCTTGGGGACAAAGGAACAGCTTATGTTTGTAAGCCATAATTCAGCACACTCTCCACATTAAGCCACATTCAAAACATCTCTACCCAGATCACACAGCCGACACTGAAGAGCTCAGCACCAAGATCCACAGGATGCACTCCACTTCAGAATGAGGCTTGCACTGCTCCTCCACTTGGTGCCAAACTTTCTCCACTTGCAGAAAATAACATATAGTATCACCACAATCCTCTTTGAATCCTCAACAAAAACATGAGCGAAAACAAGGACAAACAGCTGCTAGAGCTACAACCACAGCACAATAAAACATCTACGTGACACATTCCCCATTCAAAAAGATCACTGCTAGCACTTCCTCCCTCCCGGTAGTATTTTGGAGATTTTTTTCTGATCACCAGGAAACAGGCAGCCTCTCTGCTACAGAGTAAAGAGCACGAAGAAACATGTACAGAAAATACTTCTCAATGAGAGGTAACAAACAGTAACAAATGTACCCTCAATTCCTCTGTTCACTCAAACAACAAGCTACCTCTTTGGAACAGGAGCCAACACATCTTTGTGTTGACCTCCTTCTCTCACAACAGTTTGAGAGGGAAATGGGAATTTCATTGGGAAATGAACAGCCTGCTGATGCCCACCAGCTTCCCATCACATCTCAAGGCATGACTCACATGATCAGTGTCATTCACAAGAGCCACGACGAGGCAGTGCCATCCCCTCTCAATTACTGTGCTCCCAACAATACAACACCTGCATCCTGCCCAGCAGCAGAACTAAAACCACGTGGGCTGTCATTCCTGGCATTTCACAGGGTGGGTGAATGCTGCCAAATCCCAACAGAGAGACACAAGTCAGGTCAGCAGCCTGGACTGGAGCAGCAATCTGGTTTATGATGTGAAGCTCAAAGAGACTAACATTAATTATCCACATAAACGACCATAAAAGACCGTAATTTCTGTAAAATATCATCAGAGGCACAAGCAGCACAGTGCTCTGGCAGAGCAGTAGAAACTGGACATGTGCTGGTTGCTCCATGACTTGGAGGCCAGGAGGAAGAGCACTGCAAGCTGTGCAGCAGCCACCTACACAGCCCTGCCTTGGAGCCCCACTCTGATGATGGAATTATAAACAGACCTGCCACCTGAAGGTGGTTGCAGGGATGCAGTTGTGAATCAGGCAGTGATTCCCAATACTCTTCCAAATCCACTTACTGATTGCTCTTTCAGATGTCACAAGTTATCTGCAATGTTGCCTTGTTTTCCACCATAATATGGGCGACAAAAATTAAGTATCTTGCAACCCAACAGCAGGCCTGAGCAACCAACCCACAGGGATTTTAATTCCAAATGCTTCCCTTACAAGACATTGCAGCAAGTACATTTGAGATGTAGAAATCAAACAATGTATTTGCTTTATAAACATATATATATAATAGATCCACCGAATCAAACCGATATACTCATATATATGTATATATTCCTCTACATATATATTCATACATACAGAGATATTGAAGTCAGGTTTGGAGTGATGGTAGTACAGGAGACCACAATCTATGTCCCTTCTGTTAATCAAACCTCAGAAAAGAGGTGGATATAGATATAGGGTCCTTAGGAATCCAAATGGGGACAGGTAAAACACAAAATGTCTTCTTTGCAACAAATGCAATCGGACAGCCAAATAAGCCATAGCAGGTAAATAAGTGCATCACATAACTTGAATTGCAAAATGGTACACTGGGCTAAGAAAACAACATCATGAGTGGCCTTTTGTGTTTTTCCAAAGCAAACCCTATTACTTCCTCCATCTGTGTAGTTTTTCTGAGCTGTCTGATAAGAGCAAGAGCAGGATGTAAGGATAAACAACTCACCTGCATCTAAAACTGGACAAGAACAGACTTGGCCCTTCAAACCCACAGTAATTACCCACATACTCCCTTGGAGAGGCCAGTCACTAAATTAACAACACTGTCACGTGGTATTCAGGCTCCAAATTAAAATAAATAAATAAATGCCAACAAAAAACCAACCAACTACATTTCTGCTGATGCAATTTTAAAATAAATTTCTCACTCTAGTAAAAATCCTTCATTTTCAGTGACACAAGCAGCTCATCACATACTCAGTCTCGATCTAAAACAAATTATTCCTTAGTATCTCATGTGCTCAAGAGAAGAGACTGTGAAGTAACAAGCTGGAAGGAAGGATATGGAAATCCAAATCTATTTCAGGAGAAAATCAGCGCTTCAAGGAACTGGTGTACAACAGATGCTGGTGTAGAGCATCTGAGCAGAACCCCTGAGCTGCAGCTCTGATCAGCTGCTGACTGTTACAAGTGTTCACAGAGATCTTTGACCTCACTCCACGTACAGCCCAGGAGCTCCACAGCAGGAAAACAACCTGTGGGGCTGGTGGAGCAAACTGGAGTGACAGAAAGAGCTCAGGCATCAGCTTCCCACCTCGAGGACTGGCTCCAGCACCAAAACCCTTCCAGCTCACTAAATTTGTGGCCTAGGAAAACCTCAGCTTTAAGGAAAAATTTAAACTGTGATTTATTTGACAAGACATGGCAGAATTTCTGAGTGGCTGTTTCAAAGATCATTGATAAAATAAAGTGCTGAATTCAAACCTAGTTTGCACAAAGGCCCATTTCAAAGCACGGCAGCTTTCAATGCATCATTTAAATAAATGACAACAGAGCCACTCACGCCAATTCCGATTCTTCAGTTATCATCGGAAGTGAAAAATCAATCATTCTGCCCAGGTTCAAATCCAAACAGCTCTCTTTCTTCTGCACTCAGCTGAAGAAGAGAGCAGTTCCTTTCTCCTTTATCCCTACCCTGCCTTTATCATGCAAGGAAAGTTTCCACAGCATCAGAAGTATTTGGAAATGGCAACAGAGGTTTGGCATTATGGGCAATGACTGGAGCAGGGATTTAAAAAAAGGAAAAAAAAAATTTAAAAGAAGAGTGCAAATACCCCCAAAGCTCTGTCTCTGCTCTCTCAGCCTCCAAAGAGGAAAAGGAGCCTGTTCAGATCACAGCAGTCAGACAGAATCACTCCTGCACCATCACCCACGTGCCTGCCCTGCTGATTCATTCCTTGTGCAGGGAATTGCAAAGACATGGGGAATTTTTTTCCAGGGCCTGCCAGGAGTCTGTAACCCAGCAAAGGGGATGTCAGGTTCATATTTCTCTGACACAATCAGACAACACAAGTGATGGTGGGTGTTTTAGCTTGGCTGAAAGACATTTACTGAAATAGTTAACCTGAGTTTGAGCAGCCTCACAAAAGTATGCTAAAGGTAATGCATGGAAGAGGGATTCACTTTCATCTTTGCCAGTGAAGGAAATGCCAGTAACAATAATGTATCCAAGCACATCAGCAGTTCCCCCACAATCACTACTCACACCACATTTAATACAAGAACTAGAAAGCAATGAATTGAACCACAGAGACGAGCTGAGAAGCTGCAAATAACACTTAACTACAGCCTTCATACAGGTTCAGTCCCACCACATGAGACAACTACAACCCATTACACTCCCAAAAAGACACAAAAAGCTAAAAGCTTTTCTCCCCTTAGTTCTGCAGCTTAACCCATAAAACATATTCACAGGTGCCAATGCTGGTGACCACAGGGCTCTGATTCTCAGTCCTCATCCCAGTACATGACACTCCTCCCTCCATCTGACAAAGGTTTCTTGCCCTGCACTGGGGCAGTGAAAATTAAGTGCTCTAAGTGCTCTCTCCATCCTAAGCAGCCGAAGAACAAATGTGGTATTCTGCAGAGGCAGCAGCTAGTGTCCAGCAGGGTCTGGGTGTCCTAAATGCCTCACCACCAACGCTTGGAGACCTGGAACCAGGTTCCTCACAACTGCAACTCCTCTCTCCCATCAAATGATTTCGCTTGGAAATGACCTCTCAGATCATTGAGTCCAACAGTTAACTCAGCACCATTAACCTTTCCACCTTTGCCCAGAGAGGCTGAGGCAAGACACGCATAGGAAGCTCCTTGTGCAGTTTAACCCACCTCCTGTCCCTCCCAGCCCCTGAAGGGACCTGCCCACCATGTTCACATGCGCCAAGTTTCATTTTTACATCCTGCTGCTCACTGTCTTTCCTCTTTTGGGGATGGAAAGGGCACGAAAACCCATGGTCATGGCCAGGTCACAGGAGAGAGACAACCATTATTCCTGTGTCTGCCCCTGGTGGGAAAGCACCCAGAGTAACGTAACCCTGCTAATGAGTAAAAGCTGAAGTGAGGATTGGGCAGTGCTTTCACAAAGCTGACAAACACACACTGCTGCAGCACGTCAGTCTGAATGCTTTGGCTTTGACTTGCCCTTTTTTGTTGTTTGTCCCCCCCCCAGTTCCCCTTGTGTGAGCATAAAGCTGGGCTGCTTCCTGAAGGACTTCCTAAGCACGGCTCTTGTGCCGGCCCCGGCTCCCTCGTGATAGGGATGGAGCCTGACACGCACTCCCATCGCAGCTGCAGCTCTGCGCTGCTCTTCTGCTCCCCTGCTTCTAGAAAGGGACAAACATTCTTCTTCTCAAACTTGCCTGCAGACAAGGAAAGGAAATAAAAGGAAAAAAGGAATAAAAGGATGAAAGGAAATAAAACAGCAGTCAATCATTCTGCTGTCTGCTGTAGTGCACACTCACATTTTCCCTGGAGCACTTGTGTTTGAGCAGATTCAGTTTTAAATCCGGATTACAGAGCACACACATTAGCCTTACAAAGCCCTGAGCAGGGGTAGGAAGATGGTACCATGTGCCAAACCAAACAGCTGGTGTACCAAGTTCTCACATCACAATGACCTGAATTTGTTGTCTTAAGATGTTCAAATTAATGTATTTGAGCAGTCTGGGCTGCACCTGTATTTCACTGCCTGGGATGCAATGCAAAACTACATCGGACTACTGTTTGGAAAAAGAAACCAAAACAAAACACACCCAGATTAGAGCTGCTTGATAACATGTCCCTAAATTCCTGTTCCTTGCACACAACACTGTGCTTTACACTGTCACTGACCTCTGAGGAGCCAGAGCTGAATCAGTGAAATACATCAAATAAATCTGTCACAGGAGCCTCAGAAGCTGCAAACTGAACTCAGCTCATTTACTATCAGCTGCACAGAAGGAGCAGCACAAACATTACATTTAAGTACATTTGGCAGGGCTGACCTAAAAGGAGGAGTAACAAATTTGAGGCTAGTGAAGCATTAAGAAACAACCACTTTGCTTTTGATGTGCCACTACAGCTGCAGGATACTTTTGGGACAACACCTGAATTACAAAACTCTTGGGCCATGCACACAGCTTGAAAGCAACAAAGCAAAATTGTCTGGGGCCTGACAGAAGGAACTGAAGAAAAGAGAACAGGCCAAAAATGAAGGAAGGGCTGGTGGTGGGTGTCCCTCAGAAGGACACCAGGGTTGAGAAGGGTGAGTTACCACTGCAGCATCTCCAGGCAGCAGCCTCACCACTTCCTGGAGAGCCTTAGGGGGCCACTGGCAACACTTCTGACTGCATCCGAGACAGCCACAACCAGAGCAGAGGAAAAGAGTCAAGAAGATGTCCGGGAAACAAATCCCCAAGGCAGAAGGTGTCACGTGAAAAAGAGCACTGAGCCGGTAAGAACAATACAAGAGCTAGTGTGTGATGCTCCAAGGAAAGACTGGTGTGACAAGGTAGATTTAACATTATTTACTCTTGCTTTATATAATAAAAATCCTTGCTGAAAATGCCTGGAGACTCATTCCCATTGCCCCCAGGCCTCCAGTGGTTTTGGTAGTTTGCTTAAACACAGCCTCCCCACACCACCGCCTCCTAATACCTGAAAATCACCGTACTGGAAGAGGTGAGACTTGATGCTACACTATTCTGGAAAAGAGGTGCAGTTTTAAATTGGAGATTGGAGGGCTGCTTACTTCATCAGATATTCAATTTTCTTAGATCAAACAGATTTTGGAGTCCAAAAGCAGAATGAAAAGAATACTCCATGGGTATTCTTCTTTTGTCCCTGCCCCCCTCCTTTTTTTTCAAAGGCTCCTGTTGAGCAATAGATTTCCTGTGATTAGCTCACTTCGTGCTGATTATAGCTCACTTCCTCCCAGGGATTAGCAGAAAGCAGCTTTCTGACAAGTTTTTACTCAGATGGTGCTACCTAGCCACAGCTTCCTGCCCCATCACTAACAGCCTCTTAGTTCAGCCGCTCAACAGCTTGAAATTATTTCACTGCTGCAGAAAAATTCACAAAACCAGCATATCTCAGACTGTCTTCTCCCTGAAAAACAAAACAAGTCTTTTGGGATGTCTAGCTTTCCAACTTGAAGCATTTGGATCCAGGAGATTTATTTAATCAGATCCAAAAAGGAGTTTTCTGGAACAGAATGAGACTACCTTCAGAGTCTGAAAATACTTATCTCATCATTTCAACTGAGAAAACCGTGCAAAAAAACCAACAGAGGCAGACAAAGAATTGCTTTCTTGCGGACTTGGCAAACATAGTCCCAGATCTTCTGCCTGCCAAGAGAGGACTCGTGCAAAAGCACGGACAAGAGTAACTGTGATAGCGGCCAGGAAGAGCCAGCGGGATAATCTGTTCCACCTACAGTTATTGGAAACACCTGCAGATGCTCCAACGCAACACACGGCACTGGGAGCCATCCCTCCTCTGGAACAGCAGGTACCAACCCTCACAGGACATGCTGGAACCCCTCCTTCCAGCTTTAGGGGGGTCTCAGAAAAGAGGATTTGGTCAATGCCAAACCACACACCCGTGAAAACCAAGTTATTTTTATTTAGCTTTTCTTCATGGGGAGCACAGAGGAACCTGTGCTAACCTAAAATACTCTGAACAAGCTCAGATCCCCTAATTTACAACCACAAACAGACAAGACACTCGCCCTTCAAATGAGGCAGTTGAGAGAACAGCTGGGAAAAAAAAAAACCAAATAAAAAATATCTGAGCCAAACCAATTTGTCATTAAGATTTACAAAAGGACACAGTAACCAAACCAACTGCCATGAAGTTTATAAACAGGTCAGGTCCCTCCTTGCCATCTTCCCTTTACTGCTACAGGTGGCAGAGGAAACACATAATATTCCCACTCTTAACGAGGGTGTAGGAGAACCTCTGCCTGATTTGGCAAAACTCGACTGGATGACACATAGAACGTACCCAGTAAAATTCTTACCAATTTGTCTTTTTCCAACCCATTAATTCCCTTACAATTTTTGCTGAGTCACACAAATAGAAGGGAAACATAGCACAAATAACTGCTGTTTAATTGCCAAGTGATAAAGAGATTTGGGGGAAAAAAGAAGATAAAAGTCAAGGTTGAGTGGAAGGAATTAAAAAAGCAGAGAGGAAATTAGCAGAGGAGAAGGAATAGCCAAAACTGTAATAGATGTGCTTACCATGAACTGAGTTACACAAGACAAATAGCCTATTGAGGGGTATTTGAAAGGGTTCCTAAGGCTTCCTAAAGGAAAATATTCTTCAAACCTATTGCCAAAGTCCATTACAACCTGGAGCAATTATTGACTCAGTAAGGCTCTGAGCAGATGTGCAAAGTCTTGCACTGAAAATGAGCAACTTGGTTGCAAAAATGTCATTTTTGAAATCAAAAGGGATCTCAGTCTTTTGAGGAGGATCGTGACTGAAAAAAATAAACAGGGAAAATCTGAGTAGGCCCAGACTACTGCCAAGATGGGCAAGACTTCTGGTAAAACCCATTGGCAATAGCAAATTTAAGCAAATTAACAATATTTGGCTCACTGAATACTGGGGCCACCTGTAAGCTGTGATTTATCTTCACTTTGTCCCTTGAACCCTGCAGAGCACTCAACGCCCACCCAAGTCATCACTTCTGCTTCATGAAATAAATGTGGCTCTGCTGAACCGTGGTGGCATTTTACCACCAGCAAACCAGGAACCTCTCTTCTCTGTTTTCTCACCTCTGAAAGACGTCAAACACCACAGGTGACAGTACCAGATGGGCCTCAGAACTGACTTCCCAACTGCTTTGATTTCCCATTTCCCCTAAATTTGGCAAGAAAACCCATTTTGGAAGGCAGCTGATGACAGCAGCACACAGAAACAAGCCAGAGGGATGAGCTGATGGACTCAGATGCCCATTCCTACTTTTCTCTGAGGCAGCCCTTGCAGGAACACAGAGGTCTAAGGAGCATGGTGGAGGAGGAATGAAAACAAGAGGGATCCAAGGGATCCATTCCCACCCTCTGCCGCAGGGCTCGGGAGTTGCCGCCTACCCACCAAATTCAGGCCATGCTCCGTTTTATCCAGCCCGCAGCCAGAGTTTTCCTTCAAGGAACCATTGTGCAAAGATGCATAATGATAACACGTGCTCCAAGGTGTTTGAACCAGCCTGTTCAGCGCTGAACAAGGAAATTATCTTTCTTCTGCCTACTGAAAATCCTGAGTCAACTAAAGGCAGACAAGGCAGCCGGCGGCGGGCACAGCGCATGCAAATCCGTGAGTCGGGGTGTTTGTGCTTACTCATATTTCACCACCTAGCAGACACTTTCCAGCCTTTATTTTTATAGCTGAGGTTTTCTAAAGATCAAAGGAGAATAGGGAAAAGGGCAAGTACGGAAAGTTTACAAGAAAATTAAAAAAAAAAAAAAAAATTGGTCTGCATCTCATTGTTGAGATTCTCTCTTAATTAAAGCTGACATTTACAGGCAGGGAGGGACCACACATTCCAGAGCAAAAGTTATCTGACTAAAGGCGGCCCTGCACGAGGCACCTGTACAGCCTGGTGCATTTCTGTGTTAATAATAGTATTCCCAGCTCTTTAACCTGGAGATTCACCACGCAACAAAGCTCTAAAAGCCTCAGGCTGCTGGCAAAGTGCAGAAGGGTCACCAGTAACCCCAACACAGAATGAAAGCACTTTTTTAAACTTCTTTTTAACCGCCAGAAATATTATTGGGCAATGGTAAGGCAAGGCCATGGCTTCCCCATTCAGATTTAGAGGTAACTGGAAAAAGAGGTAACACAAAGTGTGTATGAGGGTGGCAAAACAAGAAAGAATCCAAGGTTAAGGAATCCGGCACTCCCTTATCACACTGGTAGAGCTGGCAAATGTCAGCTAAGGGAAAAAGGAATAATAAGGGAGAAGACAAAGGGGAAAGATGAAATGTCTCCCTCCAGAAGAGCTCTCTTTTTCACAGGCACTCAGAATAGAGCTCTTTGTTTCTCTCTAGTGGCTGCCCAAGGCTTGGTCCAACCACAGTAACCAGAGGATAGTGGGAACTTCAGCTCAGCAGAGCAGTCCTGGGGCCAAATCCTTGGTTTCTTCTTACAGGGGTGCCAACCTGCCACAAAATGCCACAGAGGGAAATCCCAGGGGACACCAGCACACCTGCTGACCGGATAGTCAGAGCCCCTGGGAAAGGTTCACCAGTTTGCTGAAACCCTTGCACGACACAAGCTCAAGATGCTTCCTTTCTCATACCCACACTGGACATGAATCTGGCAGAGAGAGAGCAAAGGCCTCAAGAAATCAAATGCAGGAGCTGTAAACACCAAAAGCACTTCAGCACGGCAAAAACACCACCCCCCCTCCTCACCAGAGATGGCTTTGGTGGACACAGCTCATTTCCCAAGTGTATTCCAGCAACACCACATAGAAACTAGAGACCATTCCTCCTGGGAGAGCTATATTCCATTTGTGTCACAACAGACTACACTGGCTTCTTCAGACATGGAAACTTCTACAGGAATTGGGCTCCCTTCAGCATCTTGCTTCTGCACCAGGATGTACACTGCTGATAGCTGGGAAAGCTGTTTGTGGAAGGGACCATAAAGCTCATCTCATTCCACCCCCACCATGGGCAGGGACACCTCCCCCTAGCCCAGGTTGCTCCAAGCCCTGTCCAGCCTGGCCTTGGACACTTCCAGGGATGGGGCAGCCACAGCTTCTCTGGGCAACCTGGGCCAGGGCCATTCTCCCACTGAAGAATTTCTTCCCAATATCCTATCTACATCTCTCCCCTTTTATTTTAAAACCATTCCCCACTGTACTACTGCAATCTGCCTGTGTAAAAAGTCTCCCTGTTTTTTATAATCCCCCTTTAGACACTGGAAGGTCTTCCCTGGAGCCTTCTCTTCTCCAGGCTGGAGACCCCCAGCTCTCTCAGCCTGTGTTCACGGCAGAGAAGCTCCAGCTCTTGGAGCATCTCCGCAGTCTCCTCTGGGCTTTCTTCAACAGGTCCATGTTTCTTCTACAGAGGACTCCAGAGCAGGATGCAATATTCCCAGTGGGATCTTTTAATTAAATGAGAATGCAACACGTTCAGGAAGGGTCACCCCAGTATCTCCCTGACAACAGCAGCTCAGGATGAAACCAGATCTTAGTAAAATACTCGCAGAGCTCAGCTCACACTTCTGCTACAGCATCTACACGAGTGTTTCATGACGGTTACACTGATGAGGAGTGAAGTTTTACGGATTTTTTACAAGGACACAACCCCTTATTTTGTTTTTTCCTGGCATATTTAGGTCTATTAGGAGAGGTGAAGTACCTAGATGAGGTGTACAACCAATTCTGCAGCCAGTGCAGAGCACCCCAGGCAACCCCTTCCCCATTATTTCAAGGCAAAACAGTACCAAAAGTACAAAGCACAGCTGCCACAAATTCAAATTATCCTGAATACTCAGATACAATTCTGAACATTAGACCTGGATTCCTCAATAGAAAAATAAAATACTGTAATAATGTTTTCCTTAAAAGGGGGGGGAAATGAGCAAGGCAGAGGTGGTCTGGAAATCACTCGCTGCAGTTCACACTCCAGTACTCCTGTTGTGACACTGCCAGAGTTTTCCTTGTGTGCTCTTACAGATTTTCTACTTTAAAATTACTTGCGCACATACAAGTCACACATTCACTTAATACAGCAAATTCCCTGAAAATTGGGGTAATGTTCTTGTATACCTTTCAGGGAGTCAGAACACTCATTTGGACACTGGAAATAACAATTTCCACTTAAAATACTGGCTGCCAGAATGAGTTTTTAAACTAACACTCTGATTTTTCTTTTTTGAGTCATTCCGAGTAAAACTACCTCTCTCACTCTTCTTTGCCCACAAACAGGTTTTTATCTAAAGTGCCAAAGAAAACAAATCCAAACCAACTAGAACTGGTACAAAGGCTACAAATCACAATATATTAAAAAGTCAAAAAAGCATGAAACTATATAATTCAAAATATATAAATAATTCTTATGCAGATGTGGAAATTTATTTTTTCCAAGCCTACAGGACAAGTACAGGAGCCAGTAAATAGGGAAAAAATATGAAAAGCCACAACATTTGTGTTAATATGACTACTCCATACACTGCTTACAATTTGCAAATCAAATATATGATAAAAATGTCCTAAACATAGCTATTCAAATAAATGTATAATGCTTTAAACACCAGTTGTGAGTGGTTAAACAAACTGAATTTTCAAAGTGATTTAATACATCCCACCAATATTAGTACACTTTGAGGGAGTTACTATCCATGGCTGTTTATAGAGAATGCAGCAGCACCACATCCACAAAAATTGATGTTGCAGCCCAAGAATGAAATACTTAAAAAAATTAAAATACAAAATGAAGAACACAGTTACCAACTGAATAGACAGAAGGCCTGTGAAAACTACAACCAGGCATGATAACCAGCACCCTGGGAATCTGAAGAGCTTCCAAAGGAAGCTGTCAAGTTAAAATAATATTGCAGCACCTGACAAAACATAATATTGCACATAGAAAGCTGTAAAAGACTTGAAAAAAATCTACTTATATTGTTGTACAAATTCTGAGTTTAACACATAAGCAGAGGTAACTGTGCCTGTTCATGAAACAATGTATGGCATTCCTATAGGCAGAATTAGAAGATTTCAGTGAAATACGACAGAGCAGGAGTAAAGCTCCAGAAAATGCATTTCCACAAGGCTCAGGCATTTACACACCAAAAAGACGCAGTTCTCAGACCTTGTTCTACCTTATTATCTTGCCCCAATAACAGCCATGCAATTATAAAGCAGATGAAGATGTTTGTGAGGGTGAGACTGAACTCACATGAAACAGACCTCCAAGACCAATGTCTGACATCCACAAAACAAAAACTCAATGACAACACAGAGGTGTCTGTCCATGACATCCTCACACATAGATACCACCCCAATTCCAAATAAAAGCTAATTATTTGAATAGAAATAAGAGACAGCACTTATCTGAGGCGTCTAATTCCACTGACAAGGGATGCATGATGATAATTATGAAGAAACATCATACATGGCTCGTGCTCTGCCATCAGCACAAGAACTGAAGACAAATCACAGCACTGCCTTCACCTCCAGCCTCACTGAGCCCTCATCACAGGAGGGTGAGGGAAGCCAGCACCAGTAATCTGTTCCTTCAGCCAGAAGAACACAAACAGCAGCCTAAGCAAATCCTGGGCAACATCCCCACTCCAAAAACCCATTTAACAGAGTCCTCTCACTAAGCTGGTATCCATCTCAATGACACTGCAGTTACCACATTGGGCAACTCATATCACTCAGAACAACAATTTGATGCCTTCCAAATCTTCCTCTTTTTAATTCACAATACCAGTAGCTGCTGCTGGCAAGATTGAACATAGAAACAAGGGCATAAAACATTTTTGCTACAACAAATGAGCATGGAAGGCTTACACTTTTTATGTTCATGAAAATTAAAAGGCATTTATTGTTTAATTTAAAAAAAGATATTCTCTTCATACATTTTATTGTAACTATGGAAGAAGGCCATACCTTTGGAAATGGTCAGCTTTCCAAGAGTTTGTCATCTAAAGGAAAATTTTCTCAGGTCCTTTCAATTGTTAAGAAAACAGGAAGCAAATTTCAGTAAGCCATTTCAATAGAGTTAAACAGAGATAAAGATCTCTATTAAACTTGGCAGCAAAGATAGAGCCCACAGAATATCAGTCTGACAGCCCCTTGCCACCAGTCTGTCCCACTCTGCTCACTGGGAAATGGCCCGTCATCCACTGCTGACCAGCTGTGGCTGCCCCATCCCTGGAAGTGTCCAAGGCCAAGCTGGACAGGGCTGGGAGCAACCTGGGATAATGGGAGATGTCCCTGCACCTGGCATGGGGTGGGACTGGATGGGCTTTAAGGTCCCTTCCAATCCAAACCATCCTGGGATTCTACGAGATATGTGTGAGAGCAGAGGCAGCGAGTGAGAAACCAAAATAAAGCAATGATGGCATCCTCATCTCATTTAGGAAATTAAAAACATAACCAAGAGAAAGGGACAATAAAGACCCCAAATGCTGAGGATTATTGACAGGTTATTCAATAAAACTTTTCAGGGTTGAGCAGCAAAAGCTGCTTCAGTAGCACAGGATACACGGTCACTCTTGTTAAGCAGAGCAGTGGGGAATGACAGTCACATCTACTTCAGATCTTGACCAAAATCCTCAAAACAAAGATTTCTCCAGTTCAGATGTATTCAAATTTAGAAAGCTGGCAACTCTGTTCCATGGGCTTTGAAAGTGCTGAGGAAGTAAAGTGCATCCACCATCAGTCTCTTAGCCAAGCAGGAGTGGGCAAAAAGGTGCTGCCAAAGACATGGCCAAAAATCTTCAATCCCAGAGCAAGAAAGATCTCCAAGGAGCTCTGTCCAAGGTGTTACAAGATAAAACTCAGTGCCAATCATGTGTCTGACAAGTATCTCTTAGCAGCAATGAGGGAATGAAAAAAATGTCATTTAAATCCTGACTGTTTGTAAAAATTTTGTTTCGCAGGAGTAACAGTCATTACTACCACAAATTAAACTGAATTAAAAATCATTTCATCTCAGTACTTTCATTTATTCTTCATTCTTTCAGTTTACTCCCTAACCCTTCTAATTATTTTTAAGACACTAAAATTTTATTATATGAGATGCTCCAAGTTCTAGTCAGACTGATATGGATGTATAGGTTCACCAGAAATCTTCACTTCTTCCACAGTGAAACTCCATCCAGATTTACAAAGACTACATTTACAAAGAGTACATTTCCTTGAACTGCAAAGACTTTCCAGCATTATGCCTCTCAGCAGTAAAATATTTTACAATGGAATAATTACTAATGAACAGGGAAATAAAAGACATCACAACCACACATTAAAACACACAGCCCTGCTTGCAAAGAAACCACCCAAACCAGGTCTACTGAACTATCCTGAATTTTTATTTTTCATTTCCAGCAGCTACCTGGGAAAATAATCAACATCTAAAAATCTCGACACCAATTTCCTCTAAATACATGTATATATATATATACACATATATAAAATCCCTGTAAATAGGCCCAAAAGGGCTGAAAAGAAAAAGCAGCAGTCACAAAAGCAATGAGTCCTCAGCCAACACATACTTTGGTTACTGCGAAATAGCCTCATCCCAAAAATCAGGAGGAGGTACTTGCCTAAACTTCCTGGCTGCAGCAGTCAAGGTTCTCTTTACCACAAAGAACTGCTTCCTAAGCTTCGGCACTGGTATCAAAGAGCTTTAGCATGTTGGCATCAGATTAAAATTAACTGTTCTTGTTGCTAAACAGCTTTGAAAATCCCAGACTTCACTCTTCTCTTTGCTTTTTCCACTAAGGGGTAGAAGCAGAAAATATTTCAGACTTGGTGGTAATGCCCCAGCTCTGACAAATCAAAGATTTCACATAATTTATTTTTATAGCAGTGACAGTTAGCATTTCCCACATTGAAAATAAAAGGCTGTTTCAAAGCCAAAGATCATTTAACAACATCAGAGACCTATTTGCTACGCCACAGAAAACGATGGCAGTATTTTGTGAGATCTTGTTCATTTTTGTGCTCGATCTGAAGCAGCATTCCCTAAAGCTCAGCAAACATGTGAAAAAGTCAGGAGGAGCAGAAAGCCAGACACACTCCCGAGTTGTTACAAACCATTAGTGTCAGATCACTCAGCAACATTCCCAAGCCAAGTTTAACATCAGGGATTCCTTTTCCAGCAGTCAATTAATTCCCTGACATGAATCCCCACATGCACGGATGCACAGAGGGACTTTGGGATGACTGGAATAACTGGTTTGGGGCCAAGGGAGGGCAAAAGCCAAACTGTGGCTGGTGCCACTTGCCCAGGTGGCCCCAAGTAACAACTTCATGGTCACCTATTTTTGTCAAAATTCATGCCAGCAGGCATGAATGTCGTGGTAAAATCTCGAGCACTCAGCTTATTTAACACAAGCATAAAATACCAAGTTCACCTTTTAAGTAATGGTTTTGAATTTTAAAAGTTCCTCACTTTCAAACATTAACGTTACTTACTAAGCAACTGGTTGTTTTTCACCGTAAAGCAGATAATTCACAAGCTGAAACCCCTGCCAATGAGCTATTTCCACAAGAATCTGCCCAGCCAGGTCCTGCCTGGAGCCCAAATCCCCAGATCCCTTTAAACAGCTTTTTGCTGTGGACAGGCTTAGGGAAAGACACTGTCATTCTTCCAGGTTCTCACTTTACTGGAGACCTTTTCAAAAGCAAATGGGTTAAATATTCAAAGGTGACTTCAAAAAGCATCTTCCAGAAGCAGCTTTTTCTTGCTTTTGTCCAGGAGATATCTCTGCTAGCTAAAACAGTTCTAAAATTACTGTAAATTAAAAACTAATGCAACATAGTGTAGAAAACATCCCAGTTCTAAAATAAACCCCACACTACTGTTAATTCAAATTTTACTCATTAAAGAAGCTGTGGGAAAGCTGACAGTGGGTACACACTGAGTCAAGCATCCAGCACCTAAACAGGAAGCAAAAAACTTAAGGGGGAAAAAAAAAGTAGAAGTTAAACTGGAAAAACTTTTCAGTGTATTTCCATTCCTCACTACACCTGCCAGCTGCCCTCACTCTGATTCACATGATGTTCAATCCCTCTCTTAACACCGAACACCACTTAAATCACACTCACTGCCACCCCAATATGTTGGCTCCTTCCTACAGCTGCTTGTGTTAAATCAAACTACAGAATTGAAAATAATTAAACCTGTCTTATCAAAGTAACTCCTTTCAAGATATATTTGCTAATTAACTGAGAGAACAGCCCCAACCTAAGATTCAAATATCACTCAGCTTTGGGCTACACCAACACCAGCGCTGAGCTCAGATCTTATGGGAAACAATGACCTATCGATTATACAAAGCCCCCAGTATTTCCATGAGTACTAAAAATACTGTATCCTAGTAAAATGTATTCATTCAAAGAATTTTAGGCACCAATACATCATTAGCAGCTGAAGTGAAGATTTTTAAAAGCATTTTCAAATTCACAAACAGAAATTAGATATATCCATCTGAAAATTTCAAAATCCACTTGTTTTGCCTGAAGGGAAAGAGCTGCCTCACCAATTTTTGGAGCATTTCGATGTACTGTAACCTTTAGAGCGCATGAGGAATTCCTACTATGAACTCACAATGTATCTAATCTAAATTTATCTCAACAGAAAATCTGAAACTCAGTTTTAAGTCATCTTCTTAACACTTACATCCCTGCCTGCCAGGTGAGACATTTTCAAAGCCTGGTTAATCCCCACTTCAGCTGAGAAAACAGAAAGAAGCTGAGAAAACGTTAAGAATGATCCACTTAAAAAACCAGCAAGTCGGGTAGAGCACTAGGACCAAAACCAGCATTTCCAGCTCTCAGTGACAGACACTACCCACGATATCAGACAAAATACAAACACCGAAGCGTGTATTTTCCCTTTAAAGGAAACTACATTAACGTTTTTAGGTAAAACCATGCTCTGAGCTCTCACAAACCTTGAACACTGAAAGTAAGGCTTGAACTAAATGCTGAGCTCCATTTGTACTTCATACCCGGTGGGTCACTAGGAGATTTCGTCTCACCTGAAAACATCTACTACCTCTCACCGCCTGCCTTTAAATGCAAATACAAGCTTTCAAAAGTCTTATCAAGCTCAAGACACAGAAAAGCACAGCAGGATAAGAATCCTGAGGCCTCCAGAGAACGCAGCAGTGTTTCCTTGCTAAAATGAACAAGTGCCCTGCCCAAGGGTTTCTTGTCCTTTGCCCCCAGGTGAGCGCTCTGGACTCTTCTCTTCCCCACCTACTCCTGAGAGCTGGCAGGAGATGCTGCCTCCTCCATGGTGCCTCCTGGTCAAACTGCCCTGGCCAAGAGGCAGAACCAACCCAGCTCGGCATTAACTGGACTTTATCCTTCCTTGGAGCCAGCCTGGCAGCTCAGCCTGGCACCCAGCTGACTGCTTATCTCGGGGAAGGCAAGCGGCAACCTCGGCAGTGGCAACGTCCAAGGCACCTGCAAAGGTTCAGTCCCCGGCACTTCCACAGGTACAAAAACCTCTCCGAGAGGACACTGTGCCCTCCAAGCCTGGGGCCAGACACATTTCATTCAGGTTTAGGAGGGAAGTGCCTGCATGGAAACTGAAATTGGAGCGTGGTACAGCCTTGCTGAATCAATCCGAGCCCGAAGGAGTGCCTTTGCTTTGATCACGTTTCCAGGAAAAGAAGGGAAAGCTCCACAACCACCTTACTTCTGCCTTTTCCCAGCTGCCAGCAGCGATCAGGATAAATGTGATCCATGGTGCCTGGCTGCTCACGTCCTCTCCTTCCCCTCGCCCTCCCCATCACCATGCCTCTGCTTCCATCTCCCCATGGATGCCTTGGAGACTCAGCTCCCTCCCAGAGCTGTGTCCCGGTGTGGGAGCCAGGACTCGGAGCTCTGCTGGTGCTGTCCCGGGGCCGAGCCATGCGGAGCAGCCTCTGTGACTCGGGCTTGTTTGCAGAACAAAGAGCTGCTTCACAGACACGTCAGTAACTGTGTTGTGAAGAACAAGAAAATACTGGCACAAACCTCAGAGCACAGAAACCTCCTCGTGCACAAAAGAGATAAAAGGGGGGGAAAACCCAAACAAAACCAACCCA